>CAJUYG010001048.1:0-12653 GCA_910591675.1 Galerucella calmariensis
GTGACATGTCACAATATATATATATATATATATATATATATATATATTATTTATTTATAACACTCCTAAATGATAGATTATTGATTACCATCAAGCCCAGTGAACTATAACTAGGTACAAAAAATCAATAGCCAACTTCATTGGTATGGGTTAATATTATTTTGAGTCTAATTCCGTTTCACTACTTATCATTGAGATCAATCACAATAGGCTGTATATTATTTCGAATGTGAATGTATGAAACTTCAATTTTTATAATTTGCGGCACAGAATTTCTTCAGCTTTGAATGTGTATAGAATTCACTTCCTTTTTTATCAATCCCATAACACTGGGACCCAAAGTAGGAGTTTTTGAATGGCATATGATTTTAATTCCTCCAAAAGTTGCTATTTCTTGTAATCAGGTTCAAAATGAATATTATATTCTTGAATTTTAGTCTTTCTACTTGATGAGGCTGGTGCTTATTTTTCATAAGTGAGATGATCTTAAAACCAGTTTACAAAAAGTTCTGCAGTTGTATATTTATGATAATCCTAGCATTAATCCTTGATATTCCTTGCAGACAGCATCAAACAATGTGTAACAAATCCGTTCTCCAATCCAGCGTAAATCACAGTTTTTACTGAAATTAACAAATCCTTTGGATGTGTGTATCAAACCATTTTTCATCCAGGTAGATAATTGATTTGTTTTCGGATCGGTACTTCTCAATGTCCTGAAGCAAATTGAATCTCCAAGTGAGCTATCTTTGCGATTTCATCACCAATTTATTCTTGCCATTTTTACCAATAACTCTATGGAGGGTGGCCTGGCTAATATTTATATTGTCATCTCATTCCAAATTCCTTTTTAGATTGTCTTAAGTAGGAACAATCTGGCGTTCATAAAGGAAATATATTCTCCTCCCTATTATATCCTGCTGACCATTATCCAGACAATGAGATTGAAAATCACTAAGTTTTTTCAATACACTCGATTTTTCACTGTTAATAATATCCTTCATAGAGGATATTGGTGTCTTTGTTAATATGCAGGTTCCTCTTGATGCTTCTTGTTTAATGAATCCTCCACATACAAAAAAATCATACACATTTTCCAGAATTAGCTTTGCATATGATGACAACTGTTTTCGACGCAATATTGCGGAAAAAATTAATGATTACTTATAAAACTCGTATAGATAGCTCTTTGAAAAAGCATGCTAAAACAGAATATTTAATACTGCCAAATGAATTCGATGCAGCCATCATACACCCGATACAAAACTCATTGGCACATGTTTCCTTTTTTTTCGGGCCGAGATGGATAACTCATGTTCGAATGGGTCCTTAACCAGTACCCAGACAGTGTTGTTAAATGTGTGTATGAGTGACCATCAATTGAACCCACATGTCCCATTGCACAGAATATAATAATCATACAGTTTTACGAAAACATTTATATATGTCGAGATATATGTATATACTTTCATGTACCACTAGATGAATACACGCTGACTATTCAATAATCAAAAATGCATATTATGAGAAATTCAATTAACACTGCTCGCTACCCCTGTACTCAACACTAATTTTTTTTTGGGTCGAGATAGGAAACTCATGTTCGAATGGGTCCTTAACAAATACCCAAACAATGTAGGACTCATCCCCACGGAAATGCCTACCAACCAAACCCACCTTAAACTAGCCGTTACTCCCGCCTTGAAATCACCACACTAGCATACTCCAAAATGGGCGGCGGTCCCTCACACTCTCCGTCATCTTCTCCCCTTTATCACTCCTACCTCTCACATGCTATGTCAAGTCAAGTCAAGTCGTTCTCCTTCCCTAATTATACTCTCCACTACACCACTCATCTCCACCCATTCCTCCTCGCCCCTCAACATAATCTCCCAGTTCATCTTTCAGCTTTTTCATAACTTCCTCGTTCTTCCAACATCTAAACACATGTCCCACATCATCCTAAACTTCACATCTCTCGCATTCTCCAGTTTTTTTTCCCCAATCCTGTGGAGGTAATCCATTCTCGACCCTTGCCCTGTGAGCACCTACGTTAAAAAGAAGTTCACCTCTGAATTTCCGGTCCACCCAATTTCTCCTGCTCCCAATCGCCCTTTTTAGCGCGCCCTTATTCACATCCCACCTTCTCTCCATTTCCTCATCCATCAATTCCTGTACTTCCTCTCTGGTCGCACCATTCCAGCGTTTCTGTCCGGCTCTAGCCATCAAGTCCAATGGATAGGACCTTGACAGCACCGCTGCTACCAGTCCACCCACTGTCCCTCACGCCTGCACCCCCCTCAGGAGTATCCCTCTCTGCACTCGCAGGAGTGGTCTAACCCTCGCATTCACCCCTGCCTTCTCACGTCTACGTCGAAGAACACGAGTAGGGCCAATTTCTTACTCCTACAGCTACCCTGCCTGGCCCTTTCCACCAAGTCCTGCACGCTGCCCAGCACTGAGATGCATGATTTCCCTTTTGCAAACCAATGCTGGCTTTCCTTCAAACCCCCATTCCTACCAACTTCCTCCTCAATCCTTACTCTTCCCCCTCAGTATCCTGTAGAGTATTTCCAAAAAGTACTTCCCATTGTCATCCAACAGCCTCTTCACCACATAACCTCCCATGCCATCTATCCCTGAGGCTCTCCTTACTTTAACATTTCACCCCCCTCCTTCCCCACCTATCGCTTCTGTACCGTACTTATCCCTCTCATTTTTCCTGTCTCCTCAGTTTTCTGGGATTCCCGGATCCTACCTCCACTCCTTTTCCCACCCCTGTGAACAATTTCTCCATAATCTCTTTCTCCCAATCTCCTCCCATGGGTTGTTTTCCAGCACCCCCAGTAACTCTTCACATTTCCCATCTGCACTCTTCCACCAATTCCTTTCTTTCTCTTCTCATATTCGTCTCCACATACCTATGTAAACTCAAGCTTTCCTCATCCTCCAGTACCCTCCAACTACTCACTCTATCACCAGCCATTTATCACACGCTGTTATATCAATAAATGATGGACCCCCGTCACCCCTCACGAAGGTGGCAACAGTCCATCATTCAGCATCACCAACCAGTTGGATGTCAACACTTCCTCCAGGATTTCTCCACTCCGTTTTCTCTCTTCCCAAGCCGTTTTCTTGGCATTGAAGTCGCCTGTCGCAATTCTCCTCATAACTCTCCTTCTCCCTTTTGACACCCTAAGATCGTGCTACAATCCTGTCACACTCCCTCCGTATTCTTCTAGGCTGACATTTGAGCTTTTATACACAATGTACACCACTATGTCTCCAATTCGCACTACCACCCATCCGCTTCACTTCCTCACTTCATCCGCCCTCACTTCATCTCCCACCACTCCCATTTCTACCTCTCCTGTATCATCCATTATCTATCCTTGCTTTTCCACATATCTAGCATTCACCTCAGATCAACACACCACAAACCACTCCCCTCCTATGAACTACCTCATCTAGAACATCATGTGCTACTCTGCATTTCCCTAAACTCATTTGCAACGAATTTCATCCCTCCTTTTTCACATTTTCCTTCCCGCGGTCAGCTCCCCCCTTCCTCCTATTTAACCAGACTCATCCCCTCTAAGGGGTCCAGAGGGTCCCTCCCATTTTATTCATATCCGTCTACATCAACTCCAATCCTTCCCCTACAACATTCTTTCTTCCCTGGCTTTTGTCCCCTTTCCCCATTGCCATCCTTTCTACCCACCATAACATTTACCCTATTTGAGTCCAGCTCAATCTCCCGTTTTCCTAGTGAGGCTTCCGCTTCCGCACATTCCACCCTCACCACCGCCATTTTCATGCCGTTCCTCTCCCTCAACAGTTTCATTACCCTTGTCACTTCCCCAATCAATTCCTCTATTTTTTTCCTCACCACTTCATCTTCCATCCATGGTTCTATCCCTACCATCTTAATGGTTTTTGTTTTCCTTCCCGCTACCAGTGCCCTAGCACCTGTCACCTTTCCCACCTCCTTCAGAATTCCTCTCACCTCAACCCCTTTCTTTACCTCCTCCCTGTTCCTTGAGATTCTGAGTCTATCTACCCACTTTCTTCCCATCTCCGTCAAACCCTTCTTAATCTTATCGATCCCCTCCTGATCAACTATCTATTTAAATAGTCACCCCAGTCCCATCATCTCTAATCCACGCGACCATCTTCTCCAGCACCTCTACCTCCACATGCTCAAGCCTTTGTAGCTCAACGCTGACTCCGCTCCCCACTTACCCAAACAGTCGACTCATCATATCAAACACCTTCCTCTCATCCCTACAATCCCCCTCCATTTCCTCCCTCTCTTTCTCATTTTGTTTCTTCTCCTGCTCCTTATCTTCCAGAGGCGTTACCTCCTCCCTCTTCACCCCTGTATCGCTCCACTCACTTGTCTCTCCCGCCCTATCAGGTGTTTGTTTCACCATCATCGATTTCCTGAAAATATTCTTTTCTTCTCTCTCCCTCCACTGCTTCCTGTTCCATTTTTTTTCGCATACTTCCTAATACATCCCATGAGTAGCTAGGTAATTGTATGTCCACCACCACAAAGCCCCGCTCGTGGTGGTAAGGCTGGGTACTCTGGGAGGTCACCAGGTATCCCGGAGGCCTCGTTCCTGACTGACCTTCGCGCAGCCATTTATTTATTGTTACGGTAGCTAACAACGTAGATTACGGATTGTTTTATCGAGGTTTACTCCTCTAGGCTTTTGCCTCCGGACGCAGTGACTGCCGCTGCCTACAACACAACATAGTTGCCTCCCCTTTGCTGCTGGTTTTTTATCGAGGTTCACTACTCTATTCGGGTTCCCATACTGGAGCCTTATTTATTGCTTATCCCGAGGGTTGGTCGGTCATGAGGCACTTACAACTCGGTGAGCACGAGTCCCCTGACCACCCACTCCCTCTGAAGACACCCTAACAGCCATTGGGACGCGCCGTGTTGAGTAGGATAACCCCTCTACGGAGACTTGTATGAGAGATTAGGGGTGAATCACTTCTCTTTATTCTGTTATTTAACGTCGGTCTATTTCTGCGACTAAGGCTAATCACCGACGCCGGGAGCACTCTACCCCTAACCGGAAATTTTGGCAAACCCACTACTGTTCCAACCAGTGGTAGCGTTCTTTAACGAGCCCAACATCCATGGACTCGGGACCGCGGTTTTACGTCTCCTCCGAAAGACGGCATATCTACATTATACCTCTTGCTCATTGGTATAATGCCTGCGAGCTGTGATATGCTACTCACCCTAGTAGTCTGAAGTATTTCGCTGCAGGCTGTACGGGCCCTATACGATGGTTTTCCCTGTCATGGTCACCCATCCAAGTACTAACCATGTCCGACCTTGCTTGACTGTAATTATCGCATCAAACGCTTTCCACTACAGTGCTGGGTCGTCGGCCGGGTGAATCACTTCCAGCCTCCATCATCGAACCATCCGAAGCACGGATTTAGATTGCTGGCAAAAGCAAAAGACAATATACTTTGACACAAACTACCTATAAATACCAAAATATGATATACTTTCAAATGTTACTTTCCAAGATTTTTTCTTCTTTCTTTTTAAACTGACCATAAAAATGTTCACCAAAATTGGTGATATAGTGCTTTCAATTGGTTTACCAATTCTGGCCCACATTTTCATGGACAATTTAAAAAGAAAATGTAACATTTCATAAGATATCCGATTTTGGTATAGGTATGTAGATGACATAATATTAGCTTGTGAGTTGAAAATTGCTGAATGTGAAAATGAAAATATCATCATTAAAAAGTTTGGGATATATAAACTCAGTTGTCCAGAATGTAATGCTGTCTATATTGGTCAAACCATTCGAAATTAGACTCAATGATCAGTTACGAGCATACAGAAGTCTAAAACAACTTCCAACGACTCGTCATATCAGTCATATCAGAGCTGTTAACTCGATATTTGGAAACCTGTCCGCTTTAAAAGATGTTTTTGAACACATCTTATCTGGAGAAATTTCAAATGAGGCTAGGTATTCGAAGAGTTGTTCAGCTTTTTATTCGAATCTTTGAATTAGTCGAATATTGTTTCTTTCAGATTCAGATTCACTTATAAAACTATCTCCCCGGTCATTTTAGAAATAACACTTTTTGAGCCGAAAATACTTATTCCTAAACTGAACACAATAATAATCCTCGAATCGGCAAATTCAAATATAGTTTAATTCAAGCTATAAGCCAAATACCTTTGGCACGAATAGTCAAATGATAGAATAGCCGAATATTCGGAAAGTCAAATAATCGAATATTCGAATAGTCAAATACTGGAATAGTCAAATACTCGAATACAATTTCGAGTCAAATGATGTAGTGTGGATTTATGCAGCAACATTCAACAATTATCATTCAGCATTTAACAATTAACATTTATCATTTAACAATTAACATTTATCATTCAACAATTAGTAAAACTGCCATCGTTTATCCAGACACAATTATAAATTAGTAGAAAATAGTAAGCATGCGCACAAGCCCGAGATTCTAGTTATTTATAGTAGTAGTTGAACAATGACTGGGATTAAAGTAATTTTAAGTTGGAGTTGAAAGCAATCAAATTTGACGATATGTACTTTCCTTGGGCTTATTCCTGGATGATGGAAGGTCCACATAGTAGAGTAGAGTTCTGCCCAGAAACTATGAAACTTGGCAACTTAGATAACCATTTTTTTCCGAAGAAGAAAAAGTTCCCTCAGTACTCGAATGCAAAAAGGCGTCGGTATTAAAAAAGTCTTCGGTATAAAGTGTTAGAGAGAACAATATTTGCGTCAGACAGACAGACAGTTCACTTGAATGAAGTGAAATGCAGGATAGTTCACTTGAATCAAGTAAAATGCAGGATATTGAGTTAAAAGTACAATTTAAGTGAAGAAGAATACAATAAAAACCATTAAATAAAATTGAGAATGAATTCATTAATTGCCGATAAGTAACGATAATGAATATGAGATAAGTTACGGTAATAGAGATACGATATGAGGAGGTAATGAAGGCACACATCATCCTCAAGGTAAATTGAAATAAATATTCAAGGTAGGTAGGTACATACGATAAATATTCTAATTAGGAAAATCCAATTTAATGAGCCTCCAATATGCAAGAACCGGTTCATAAAAGTGAATCAGATTTGACTTTTCATAGAAAAAATAAATCATAATATTCAATATGTACCTGAAAATTTTGAGAGTCATTTTAAAAGGGGGACCATCAAATTTAAATTTGAACAACTTCAACGGGAAAGAAAGTTATCATCAAGTTATCATAGGTAGGATAAGGGAAAAATCGCTGAAAATGACTGGAAAGGAAGAGAGACCACACTAAGGGAGAAATAACGCGATATACGGTACAATAAGCGTAGTTTGACAAGAATTTAGCGGAAATATATAGGGCTTTGTTCAATTTTGGGTAATCTCCCTCCCAAACACAATCGCCTACATAAGATCCCGTTTGCGCAAATTGTTACGTTGACTACTAACGATATGCTACTTGCAAATTTTTTCTCACCAATTCTAAAATTTTTTACATTTCATGCGTATCCTGAGCACTGTGGACTTTATCGGAAATGGTTACTAAATGTTTTGCATTTTCTGCAATAGAAGCAGTGAAATTTCTCGAGACAAGTGGGTACATTCCAAACAAATACAAGGAGCGAAGGGGTGAAATCGGTGACCTCGTGTTTTGACAGCCGAATTGCTTGAGAGATTTTATACATTTCTTCATCTCAAGTCCCATGATCTCCGAAACTATATGTATAGCCGTTACAATAGAATTATTTACGCGTTCGCTGTGTTTAATTTGGGTATGGTAGTTAGTTATACCAGACTTTTTGGACAAAATATTTATTTATGAGACTTTTGAATAATTAACTCGTAGAAATATTGAAAATTCAAACTACAATCACTTCAATAGTGACCTACAATCTATGCCCTGGAAAAATATATTTGAATAAAATGATGTGAATAGCAAAGTGCAATTCTTATCTAACAATATTATCAATATTCTGGAACTTCACCTCCCTCTCCAGTGCTTGAGTGAGAATTACTAAAAAATACGCAATGAAGGCTATGACTTGTGATAGAGATAGTGACCAAAAAAATTCCAGTTCCCCAAACATAACAACGACTGGCAAGTTTTTGAGCAATTACGTAATATAGTAATATACTAAATGTCACAATTAAAAAAGAACAAAAATATATCATATTTAAACTGAAAAATCACATGAAGAGATGTGGTCTAGTCTTGAAACTATTGTAAGATTTAATGGAGATTGTATTGAAATGGGTTGTTTATCAAACAGGTGGAATGTGTATGAAATTAATGAATTTTTTTTCTAACACCATTCCTAAATTAACTTCCGATTACGAAGCGTAAAATAAAAAAGTTGGTACAAACAACTTCGACGTCCCCATCAGTTTCTGAAATTAATATTTTCATATGGATACCTTATTTGACGCTCGCGTTCTGTTACACACTTTTGGTGGACGCCATTTTATATGTGGCAAACAAAGCGAAACTAGCGTGTAGTTCTTTCATGCATTTTTCAATTGTGATTTATTTTTGAACTGAATGATGATGAATTGTTGTGCTTACGGATGCCGGAGTCGAAGCGAGGAAAAGGGAGATTGGAATTTTATCTCATAGGTGAACAAAATAATTGTATACAATGGAGTTTGTAGTTTTGTCCCTTTTAAATTATCAAAGAGTTGTCTCTATCGAACGATTCTTAAGTTTGTAATTATTCATTCTTCAATTCACCTAATTCTAGTATTTGGATAACGGAGTTTCAGTAATTTTCATTAAAGATTTGCATATTATATAACTTAAATTCTATGAGGAAATGGAGTGGGTTAAGGGGTACACACTACGGAAAAATATAAATAAATGAATACTTTATTTAGCCCAAAGCTAGTTTACAATATTCATAACAGTACACAGTTTTTATTAGTGTATAATTTAGAAAATACCTGATATAAAAATTATGATTGTAAATACATTTTTCTTAATCTATTTTTAAAGATTCGTACATTGGGAGCAGTTTTTACAAAAAGGGACCAGGGTGAACGCGGAGGAGTTGATCTGTCGAATGGAGGGGGATTGTAGGGATGGGAGGAAGGTGTTTGATATGATAAGTCGACTGTTTGGGGAAGTGGGGAGCGGGGTATTCGTTGGGCTATACAGTCTTGAGCATGTGAAGGTGGAGGTGCTGAAAGGGATGGTCGCGTTAGTTAGAGCTGATGAGACTGAGGTGACTGTTTATATAGATAGGGAACAGGAGGTCATGAATGAGGCGGTAATCCTGGAGGATCTCGGAGAAGTCAATCAGGAGGGGATAGAAAAGATTGAGAAAGGTTTGACGGAGATGGAAGGAAAGTGAGTGGATAGACTCAGAGTCTCGAGAAACAGGG
Organism: Galerucella calmariensis; assembly: GCA_910591675.1. Classification (NCBI taxonomy): domain Eukaryota; kingdom Metazoa; phylum Arthropoda; class Insecta; order Coleoptera; family Chrysomelidae; genus Galerucella; species Galerucella calmariensis. The sequence goes on from CAJUYG010001048.1 coordinate 9,444, forward strand.
AGGTGGTTATAGGGGCAAAAAAGGCTTTGGGAGAGAGACAAACTGAGAGGAGAAATCCTGGAGGAAGTGTTGACATCCAACGGGTTGGCGATGCTAAATGATGGACTGTTGCGCACCTTCGTGAGGGGTGACGGGGGTCCATCATTTATTGATATAACAGCGTGTGATAAATGGCTTGGAGGAAGAGTGAGTGGGAGGGTACTGGAGGGTGAGGAAAGCTTAAGTTTACATAGGTATGTGGAGACGAATATAAGAAAAGAGAGAAAGGAATTGGTGGAAAAGTGGGGATGGAAGTGGATGCGGGAGAGAAGGAATGAGGGGTAATAGGCGAAAATGGAGGGTTAATTACTGGTGGAATAAGGAAATGGAAAGTCTGTGGAGGAAGTGTGAGAAGGAATCAAGACGAATGTTGGGGGGAGGAGTAGGGATGGAGGAGAAAGGTGGATATAATGAGAAGAAGGAACTGGAGCGCAGGGTTGGTGGGGGGAAAGGAGGGGGTGGGGAAAGTTACTGGAGGAGCTGGGAAACAGCCCATGGGGAAAGGCGTAGGAGATAGCGGTGAAAAGGATGGGTGAAAATAGGAACGTGGTGCTAGAGGAAGATTGGGAGAAAGATATTATGTCTAGCCAGTCAATCTGTTCGATATAGTTTATAAATAATACATCAAAGAGATATCTCAAATATGTTTACTATTACTAAGATGGAAATTGATGGGATACATTCAACATTCAACACGTGGTTACTACGTAGTCTGTTCTACAATGCGCATGACACGCATACTCACGTACAGTGACTACAGGCTATACAACCATGCATACAATAGTAGAAGACCAGGGCCTACTATGTTTATATCATACATCCCCCCTTATAAATCTAAGCGTAAAGGTCTTTTCATAAGACGTCCATATCAAGAGGTTTTCTCTCTAGCTGGGGTCTCTTCACTTTGATCAGAGGAAGCTTCAGGTTCTGGTTTATTCAATGTAGCATGAGTGGCACTACTATCGGAAGAAACAAATAAACTGTCAGAATTTGTATCATTAACTAAATTGTCAGTGTCATGACACAATTGTCTGTAAGGGTTCTCAGACATTCTAAAGTCGTGTCTGTTTCTTCTAACAGTATTTCCATATGAATCTTGGATGATATATGAGCGTGGTGATTTATCTTACTCTACCACTTTGCCCGAGTCCCATGAATTTGTCACATGATTGAAAACCGTTACATCATTATTTTTGTCAAGCGGTTTAAAACACTTAGCAGTTTTATTAAAATACTTAACATTATAATCTCTCTTTGATTCTAATTTTTGACTCACATTTCTACACAGTTTAGGTTGCAGCATATGATTATGAGTGGGTACTTTGGTTTTGCATCTTCGGCTACTGATTAATTGAGAAGGTGAATAATCCATATATTTTAGAGGTGTATTCCTATAACTCAGTAATGCACTTTCTATGTCCTTTCCTTCCTCCATTGATTTTTTGAGTAGATTTTTTGAAATGGAGACAGCTTTTTCTGCTAATCCATTTGATCTAGCAAAATAAGGACTTCTCAATGCAATATTAAAGTTCCACTCTCGAGCAAATTTTCTAAATGAGTCACTGTTATATGGTACATTATCGGCTACAAGTGTATCTGGAGGACCCGACCGTGCGAAAACAGACCTTATTTGTTTAATAACTGAGTTTGCACTTTTATCTGTGATTGGAATCAACTCCAACCAATTAGAAAAAGCATCAAACAGTACAACATAACTCTTATTTGCGTTAGTAAAAATGTCAGACCCAATTCTCTCCCAAGGTCTTGTTGGTAAAGGGTATGGTAACAAGTTTTCTTCGGGATTTTTGCGCATAAACTTCATAGGTTTTGCAACTTTTCACATAAGACTCTATGTCAGATGTCATACCTGGCCAGTAGAAAATTTGTCGTGCACGCGCTTTTGTTTTTTCAATGCCCAAATGGCCCTCATGTAAAAGCTTCAACATTTCACTTCTAAGGCTACTTGGCACAATAATTTTATTTGCAAAGTATACCAAATCGTTATTTATATAAAGCTGGTCTTTATTATTTTGTTCAGGCCAACCATTATTAATAAGGTTTGTAACTATTTTTAACTGTGGATCATAATAAAGTTTCAACTTTAAACTGATTTGTCTTTCATTTGAAATGGGTAAATTATTTGTAAGACAGTGGACAGCATAATCTATTTTACAGTCAGATTTTAAACCATTTTGTTTCAAAAATGCCCTTGACAGAGCATCGGACACGTACATGTACTTACCAGGTTTGTAACAAACCATTAAGTTATAATTTAACAATTTTAGACGCATTCTTTGGAGATTAAATGAAGATCTTTCCTGAAAATAGATTCTAGAGGCTTATGGTCACTGTGTACCTTCATCAAATCCATATATAAAATAATGGAATTTTTAACAAGCAGATAAAATTGCGAGGATTTCTTTCTCGATTTGGGCGTATTTTTGTTCTGTGGTAGTTGGGCTTCTGGATGCGAAAGCAATGGCTTATTGTCTTGTATAAGGCAAGCACCAAGCCCATCCTTGGACGCATCTGTTTCAATTTCAACTTTTTTACTCGGATCAAAAAATGCTAATACAGGAGAGTTTGTTAGTATATGTTTGAGTTGGTCTACAGCATTTAGATGTTCATGGGTCCAGTTCCACTCAACATCAAGTCTAGTCAGATGCCGAAGAGGTGCTGAGATTTTTGACAAGTTTGGTATGAATTTACTCGCATATTTCACCATGCCTAAGAAGCGTAACACATCAGGTTTTGATTGAGGAAGTGGCATATCTAAAATAGCATTAATAAAGTTTCTGTTTGTTTTTATACCACTTTTTGGAAATATCTGACCCATAAATTTAACATTATCATTTTTGAACTGTATTTTATTTTTATATAATTTAATGTTGTATTTTGATGCTCTCTCCAAAACAATTTTTAAATTTTTATCATGTTCAGCCTCTGAAGAGCCTGTCACAATCAGGTCATCAAAATACGCTCCAACACCTCCAAGATCACCAAATAACTCAATATTTTTCTTTTGAAATATCTCTGGAGCCGAACATATTCCAAAAGGTACTCTGCTAAACTGATACCGACCAAATGGTGTGCCAAATGTGCAAAGATCAGCACTCTCATTATCGAGTTCCACCTGCCAATACCCATCCTTCATATCGAGGACTGTGAAAA
>CAJUYG010001048.1:17653-40901 GCA_910591675.1 Galerucella calmariensis
AGGGTTAGACCACTTCTGCGGGTGCAGAGAGGGCTACTCATGAGGGTGGTGCAGGCGTACAGGATAGTGGGTGGACTGGCAGCAGCGGTGCTGTCAATGTCCTATCCAGTGGACTTAATGGCTAGAGCCAGACAGAAACGCTGGAGAGGTGTGACCAAAGAGGATTGGATGGGTGAGGAAGTGGAGAGAAGGTGGGATGAGAATGAGGGCGCGCTAAGGAGCGATTGGGAGCAGGAGAAATTGGATGGACCGGAAATTCGGACAGGTAAACTCCTTTCTGACGCAGGTGCTTACAGGGCATGTTATTACCCATCTTTCATTTTAAAGGGTTTTCGGAACATTCTTTTTTAAATATGGCAGTTAATTCAAATCAATTAGCAGATTGCTTCTGCTGCTTGGAATTTACTTTACAGATGAATTTTTTTTTCCTTATCAGTATATACGGTATTTAATGAATGGTATCATTCAAACACTGTGGGTTATGATTTGTACTAACTCGATTATGATGTCTTGAATCGGTCTAAATATATACTATCACCAACTTTACACTGTATTGTTTTGCTTGATAACTGGTTATTTACATCAAATTCACGCACTCGTTTCAAATGCTGTTCATTGCTTCGTGGAGAGAGAGGAACTCCAAGAACAGCTGGATTGATGTCGAAAATTTGACATTTCAAAATCTAGAATTTCAACATTGCGGATACCTATCTATCCCTCCTAGAATCTATGGTGTACCAGTTTGCGACTGATAGCGGGACAAACCTGCAGACATTTTTCAATTGTGTCAGCAATGGATTTCAATTCGTTATTGCAATTGTTGGAAACTGGTCCCTACTAAAATTATTATTATTCGAAAACGGAAAAAGTTCTGGGTTAACCTCATCTACTGAGAATTAAGACAATACGGCGAAATCCACAGTTCCTTTTATGAGATTGAAAAAGCCCGTAAAGTTTATTTTGATATTTTAAATCGAATTGGAAACACTTTGGTACTCATTTGATATAACCCCATTTCTTTCAAAACCAATGTGATGGATCATCATCGATCATATTGATTACTTAGACACATAAATTAGAATAAAATAGCAGCCATGTCTTGGTGAGCACTGTCGGAAATTTGTTATGTTGGCTGCATTGGAAGGGCATGGAGGAGATAAAAATTCTGCTGATACCGGAGCTACTCTTACCGCAGGCTGAAATAAATAAACAAATCGAGGTGAAAAAGAATATTTAATTCAAATGAATTTGTCCTTTGCTTGGTAAATAATAAAATACAATACTAAGTAGAAGTTTATCAGCATACACTCAATTGAATAACTTACAAACTAAATGTAGGTTAGATACGCTATTATCTTTCAAATATATTTCGTTAAAATTCGAACTGTATACATTTGTAAAAGCCTTAACTTCAATACCATAAATACTTGTTTCTCCTAAATTTACTATTTGTAATGCTGGCAAGTATTTAAAAGCGTTATCATCTATACTTTCAATGTAATTATTTTGTAAATGCACTTCTCTTAATCTTGAAATATTGAAAAAAGTACCTTTTTCAATTTGTATGAGACTGTTGTTACTTAAATTTATTACGTTGATGTTATCTAATGCGAAACTGTTTTCGGAAATAGAAACTATATTATTATTTTTTAAATTTATCACTTCCAATTTTCCCAAATTGTGTAAATCGTCTCTATGAATAACTTTTATGTAATTATTAGACAAGTCCACGTATCGTACCGTTTCAATTTGACGCAGGAACTCTAAATTCAGTAATTGGTTATTTGACATGTTTAAAGCGGAAAGATATAATCCTGATAATGCCCGATTTTCGATCATTTGCAAATTGGAAAAACACAAATCTAATTGTACGATATAAGCATTCTTAAACACACCGTTTTTTAAAACTGTTAAATTATTATAACACAAATTCAACCTACCCAAGTTATAATTTTGGAAGTAATCTCCAGTAACATCGTTTATAGAGCAATGGGATAAATCCAAAGTTGCATACCCCCTGGAATAAAAAACGGTAGAAAATCGTATTTAGATTTATCTAAATTTTGAATATTAGAGTGGTCCATACTCAATAATTTTATAACGTTGATATTTTCCAAATATAATTCACTCAAATCTCCTTCAAAATATGACAAATTGAGAAATCTTATCACTATTTGTACCGTTTCGTTTTTGATATCAGTTTCAACTGTTTATTTCCAGAAAAATAAAATTTTTCGACGTCCACAGTTTTGTTTTTGTCCGAAATATTATACCAGTGAAAATCTGTCATATCTGTGTAACTGAAATCTAAACATAAAGAGGGAATGTTGGTATATTTTTCCAACTTATTATAACTCAAATCGACGCACTCAATATTTTTTAAATATATCTCAGATTCACAAGTTGTAACCTTGTTATGTGAAACGTTCACCAACGATAGGTGTTGATTATTTTTAAATACCATAAAATTTACAGTTTCTATGTTACAGAAACTAAGATCTAATACTTTTAGCAACTGAAGATCGGTAAAAATATCCAAAATGGTCGATATTTTATTTTTTCTCAAATAAAGTTCTTCTAATTGTTTTGGAAGTTTTTGTAAAAAATCCAAATTTTCTATTTTGTTTTCACTTAAATCCAGAATCATTAATTCTGGATAGTTGACAGCAATTTCTTCTGAAACATCTTCAAGTCCACATTCAACAATTCTGATGCTTTTCACACTTTTCTTTAAGTTTCCTTCGACTGCTATGAGGAAATTTTGAACTGCAGAATAGTTTAATTCCGTAAATCTCATATTTTCTGTCTGAATGTTAGGATAATTTTTCGAATTGAAATCGAACATCAAAGATTTCGAGTCACCTCCCTTACACGAAAATGTTTTTTCTGTAAAATCACATTCTTCACGAGATTTCACTATCACAGCAGATATTACAAGGTATGTGAATATTCGATTCATTTTTATGCAGACTGTACTTCTGAACCACTATTTTTCATTGTGGCTATTAAAACAATATTATTTGAATCTAAATATTATTTTACCACGAGGGTGTTTAATTGTGCATTGCAAACATTACGTTTATTGTTACAAATAATATCGTTTGGAAAATCCTCGTCCGAGCCTCATTAAGTGTCATAACATTTATCCTTGATAAAATTCAACATTACAGGGTGCATAAGTGCTATCGAATTGCTATTTAACCAACAAGTATCTTAATAAGGGTTGTTTAATATCGCTAATGTTTAAGATTGACCGTGAGAGGTGTAGGTATGTATTCATTTCTCCCAATCTCCGAAAACTTAAAATAAGAGACAGACTAGAGGGACGTAACTATCGCTGCAAGTGAAACGCTTGCTGTCCAAACTACATGCAAAGCGACTTTCACGCTGACTCCGGTACATTTATGAATAAAATAACTAGATTTAGCTCAAAAATGGATAGTTACGTAAAGCTCTGTTTTGGCTGTAGTTATTAGCAGGGTTTTAAATAAACGAAGAAAACGACGGCGTTGGTAGGATTAACTTTTGTTGAGAAATAAATTATGAATGAAATAGTTCTGCACAATTCTGGAAGACCTTACTGCGGTTGAAGTAGAATGCTTAGATGGACTGGAAAGATGGAGGTACTAGTGGACCACTATCTCAGCCAGAAAGTGGAGCTTACTTGGGCTGCGACTCAAATTCTCACCACTTGCGCTGGGGCAGCAAGGATATCAACGCCCAAGGTAATCTTCTATATGAGTTCATGAATTAGAAAAATCTAGGAATCTTGGAGTGGAATCATTAACTGTCAAAATTACACCCTGACATCAGCCAACTGGACAATTACAGCAAATTGGGATATCAAACATCACAACCAATGTAAAATAAGTCGACAGGCCTATACATTATTTAAGACAAAATGCTGATTTCAATAACTAACTTTTTAAACTTTTTGAACGACAATTTCCCAAATAATTGGATAGGCAGGGGAGGACCTCATAACTGGCCTGCAAGGGGACCCGACTTTAACCCAATCGACTATCATGTTTGGGGTTACTTAAAATCCAAAGTCTATTCAACTGAAATAAATACAAGAGAAGACCTTTTACAGAGAATCCAGGACGCATGCGAGGAATTGAAAAATGATCAAGCTATGATTAGGAAATCTATTAGACATCTTACTAAAAGAGCACAGAAATGTATTGAGCAAAATGGTGGCCACTTTGAGCATCTGTTAAAATAAAGTTATACTTTTCCGGGATGTAATTTTTTCGCATTTTATTATTTGTTCAAAGTGCAGCATAATGGACAAATACAATTATCATAACTGTATTACACATACGGGGTGTTTGTAAGTTAGTTATTGAAATTAGCATTTTGTCTTAAAATGTATAGGCCTGTCGACTTATTTTACATTGGTTGTGATCCAAAATTTAGGAGATTATGAAATGGTTAGGGATTTTATTGATTGAAAGTAAAAGATTATTATTTAGAGAAGAAAAAGTATTTTTTTTCTAAATTTTGTACCACCCTTACATCGAAAAAATAATTTTGACTCAAATTAACAAGTACGAAAATTGTATGCGGAAGCACAAAGCACATTTGCTTTGACATAATTTTTTCTGCTCTTTTCAAATCTGCAAACGAATTTTCAAAATTTTAATATACAGGGTGTTGTTTTAAACTGATTAAATTTCTTTCATTTTTTTCTAGTCCGTACCTGGATTATTAATTATAATTTATTTGGTATTCGGTACAATACAGGATGAAGAGTTTATGCTGTGAATATGAAAAATATATACAATGCGGATCGTAAGTTATAAACCATCAAAGAAATAGTCAAAATACATAAAACACCCTGTATCTCGGCTATAAAGAGCGCTAGACCCATCATATGGGGGTTTTTTTGAACCAGCTAGGCGACCTCTACCTACCCTTACCGTATTCCCATTTCCCAATGAAACACCCTGTATAAGTTCCCCACAAAAAAACAAGCAATCATTTTCCAGTCCATTGATGGTGTTAAAATCCACGACTACACCGTTGCAGTAGGCTCCCTCATTCAAGGAAAAAACGTTATTTTCTCGTCTAGAGTCCCCAATGGACGAGTATGCATATACTTGGCCAATGAAGAATTAGTCGACACCTTTATAAATAAACACACAAAAATAATACTTAACAACCAGGTCCTTGAAGCAAGAAGACTAATTACCCCCTCACAAAGACTGCTATTATCAAATGTGTCTCCAATTATCCCACATTTGGTAATTGAGAACCATTTAAAGTCAATGCATATTACACCTGTATCTAAACTATCCTTCCTGCGAGTTGGCATGGCAGAGGATGAATATTAACATGTATTAAGCTTCAGAAGACAAATCTATATATCCCCTCCCACTCAAACTACTCCAGAATCAATCCTCATAAACTACGACAACACTCCATATAGAATATTCCTATCATTGGACAACCTAAACTGCCCGCATTGTAATCAAACGAGCCACTTCTCAGCTGAATGCTCTCTTGCACCCCAATCATCCGATAATGTTGAAACAATGGAAATCACTAATACCACTTCAAAACCCTCAGTCCAATCTACTACAAATAATATTCCTGAAAATATTCCAGGTGCAACTGAATCACCCAATCTCCCAAACAATCAAATATCCAACATTCCTATAAATCACCACAACACAGACAACCCTAATCCTCCCTCAACAAAAGTGGTAGCAGAAACCGAAAACATACCACCCAAAAAATGAATAAAAGCCCCCTTTCTATTTCAACTCCACCCACCCCCGACTCACCAAACAGTCTAGAACCAAATATTTTCCACAAACCAATAAATATGCCAAAAAAGAAAAAAAAAACGTCCAAACAAACAACTGAATCAGACTTAATCTTATCCCTTGAAACTGCAAAGTCATTATTTGAATCCGAAAATTGTATACTCAACATAACTGAAACTGCTGATCTTCTCGAAAATGTTAAAGGTGCACAAAACGTTATTGCAATAGCTAAAAACTACACTGATGAGGTCGAAGGTCTAATAGCATTCCTTAACAGATTACATTCTCTCATTAAAGAAAAAACCCTTAAATCAAGAATAACTCGTGTGAGGAAGAAACTAAGTAAACAGCTACTTGAAGGTTACACAGATGACAGTGACACTCAAACCGACGACTACGATTCAACCCAACCACTTTCAGACAGCAATCCAACTAGTATATCCAAAACTTAAATGGCAACCAATAATCCCTTAAGTTCATTATTCAGTGGAATTTAAACGGGTACTTCACCCGATTGGATATGCTTAAATTACTTAACCAGGAGAACTCCCCATCTATAATTGCCCTTCAAGAAACTCGTTTTAACCAATCGCAGCATTGCCCTAGAGACTTCACGGGATATTTTTATAACAGACCTAACCAAACTATTGGTAGTGGAGGCGTTGCCATTTTCGTAAAAAACAATTTAGAATCAACCCGAATACCCCTAAATACAAACCTAGAAGCAATCGCAATCAGCGTACTGTATAAAACAAAAATCAATATATGCAATATTTATATACCCCACCCAGCACAAATAGATTTTGCAGAAATTGAAAATTTATTTAAGCAAATCCCCGCCCCAAGAATAATTTCAGGTGACTTCAACTGTCATAACGTTATCTGGGGCTCAGATATTACAAATAAACAAGGCCAAGTTCTAGAAAATATAATCAATAATTCAAATTTAAATTTATTAAATTCAGGCTGCAAAACCAGATTTAACGCATTTACTGGAGATGCATCAGCATTAGATCTATCATTATGTGACTCTTCCCTTTTGAATATTCTTACTTGGGACACTTTGTCGCATCTTTACACTAGTGATCATTGGCCAATATTAATTAATAATCTCAATGACAGCCCAGCCATAAAACCACGAACGACAAGATGGAAAACTGACTCTGCTGACTGGGAGCTATATGCAAAAACAATCATTAATAATTTACATAGGATGAATTTTACACAAGACATTAATCTTATAGTAAAGAATTTCAATAATATCATTTTGGATTCAGCTACTTCCTCAATTAAAAAAACAAACCCAAACTGTAGAAAGCAACCTGTACCGTGGTGGAATATAGAAATATCTAAAGCAATAAAAGAGTGTAAACAGGCTTACAATAAACTTAAAAGACACAACATACCTGAAAATCTGTTAAACCTTAAGAATTTAAGAGCAAAAAAAAGATACCTTATTAAAAAAATCGAAAACCGAATCTTGGATGAAATATGTTTCCTCCATAAACCAACTCACTCCGGTATCGATAATTTGGAGAAAAATAAGAGCAATCACATCCTGCCAAAATAACGATAGTATCAACACATTAACTATTAATAATAAAAATATCTCAAGAAACTCCGACATTAGTGAAGCTCTCTCAATGGTCTATAAAGAAAGCAGTACAAACAACAAAAACCCAATACCATTTAGAGCACCCATTAATATATCAAGTAACGATGGTCCACTAAATGTCCCAATATCATTGGAAGAACTATTAGAAGCCATCAAGTCTTCAAAAAACTCTACGCCAGGCCCTGATGATATTCCCTTAATATTTCTTTCAAACCTTCCAGCTCCAGCCAAAACAAATTTCTTTGTATATACAATAGAATATTCTCATCAAATGAATTTCCAGATTCTTGGAGGAAAGCAATAATAATTCCTATCCTCAAACCATCTTAACCCAAAAACGACCCCTTATCTTATAGACCCATTTCTCTGACATGTAACAGCTGCAAACTTCTTGAAAAAATCGTTAACAAAAGACTTCTGTGGTACCTTGAGAAACATAAACTGTTAATAGCAAATCAAAGCGGATTTCGCCCTAACTGTTCATCCATAGACAATTTGGCAGTATTTGACACTGAAATAAAAGATGCCTTCGCCAACAAACAAAAATTAGTTGCCATATTTTTCGACATAAGCAAAGCTTACGATCACACCTGGACTTCCTATATCCTAAATACCTTAGTTAAATGGGGTATCCAAGGTAATATTTTGAACTTTATTAAAAACTTTTTAACCAGGAGATCCTTTCAAGTGAAAACGAACGGCGAGTTATCCGAAGAAAAACACCTGGACGATGGGCTACCACAAGGATCAGTTCTAAGCGTAACTTTATTCCTGATCGCAATTAATGAAATAACTCAAAATATCAATCTACCAATAAAAGCCTTATTATACGCCGACGATCTTGTGCTATACATAAAAACAAAAAACCTAAATACTGCTACAACCATTTTACAAGCAGCATTACATAAATTGGAAATATGGTCCTCCAGAACAGGTCTTACATTCTCAAAAGACAAGACAAACTATATGATTTTCGATACTAAAAAAGTTACTAGACCTCTTTCTCTTACAATCAATAACAATGATATAAAATACAGTCAATCCTCAAGATTTCTAGGGCTCAACTTCGATCCACAACTAAAGTGGCATGAACATATTCGCAAGATCCGCATTAACTCACAACCTGGACTTAATTTGATAAAATATTTATCTAGCAATAAATGGGGGTCTGATACAATAATACTTTTAAGAATATACAATTCCCTGATTAGAAGTAAATTAGATTATGGCGCGTTAATATACGACCCAAGCACTAAAACCCAAATACAAAACCTTGAAAGACTTCAAAATCATGCCCTAAGATTAGCAACTGGTGCCTACCGAACAAGCCCATGCTCTAGTTTGCAAGTAATTTCAAAAGCTATGCCATTAGACCTAAGACGTAAGTACCTTCTTCTCTCCTACGCCTCCAGAATATCAGCAAATAGACATAATCCTGCATACAATTCTCTTTTTTCGAATCCACCAACTATTTACGCAAATAAAAAATATCTCCCACTCCACAAAAAGCTTGAAGATACCGGCTTTGACCTCCAACAATTTCACAAAACTCTCCCTATCACTTATAATAACCCACCATGGATCATTAATATCCCTTCTATAAACACTTCCTTACAAATATTCCCTAAAGACTGTACCAACCCTGTAACGATCCAATCCCATTTCCTAAGAATACTGAATGATTATCAACAACATCACATAATATACACAGATGCATCCAAATCCACAAGAGGCGTGGGAACAGCAGTTATTTCCGGTAACTTGAAATATAACCTACGGCTACCAGATATCAGCAGCATATTCACTGGAGAACTTTCAGCTATATTACATTCCTTAAAATTGCCTGTGCCCAACAATAAAAACATTTTGGTTATTACCGACTCTCTAAGTGCCGTGCAAAGTTTAAAATCCGTCTACTCAAACCACGAAGTCATTCTAAGAATCAAGAACCAACTTTTTAAACTTCAGTCCGATAATAGGAATATATCCTTCTTATGGGTACCATCACACACCGGTATAAAGGGTAACGAAGACGCCGATATCTCAGCTCAAGAATCAGTCAGCAACAGTCATACCCCAAAATTGGAGCTGATACCTTACCAAGACCACAAAGCAACTGTCAGGAGCTTTGTTGTAGATAAGTGGCAACATAAATGGAACCTTCAGAACCATAACAAAATGCATGAAGTAGTGACAAATGTGAGAGAAACCCCCTCCCTACCGACTACAAGAGCTGAACAAATTAAAGCTACCCGACTAAGGATTGGACACACAGCCTTAACGCACAAATTTATACTAAATAAAGAAGACCCACCTCAATGTTCCCAATGTAATGAAAATATGTTCATTAAACATATTATCCTAGAATGTCCCCAGTTTGCAATCCAACGAAGACAGCATAAGATCCCTAACTCCTTACAGTTAGCTCTCGGAGACCAAATTAACGATTCCTTGGAATTCTTCAAAGCCATCAACATGTACAATTTATAATCATAATGTAACTGATATATGTAACTGTAAATGTAACTAGTATATGTACTGAACTGCCAATAACCCTAGTGGTTGACGCAGTATGTTGAATAAAAAAAAAAAAGCACGTCTACTAATTCTTCCTGAAAAGCAATAGCAAAAATTGTTTGGTCGTACTTATCACCCATTCATGACGTACTTGGGACGTCATTCACAAGACGTCATTAATTAGGCATATATGTGACGTCATATGGACGTCAGTTTCAGGACAACTGACGTCAATGACGTATATTGTACTCAAAATGACGTCGATTTGACGTCACTCTGCTACCTGGGTTGGGAGATGAGTTGTGAGAATTAGTTCTTGGTGGAGTGCTTGTACTATGTAACAACGAACTAGTAGAGGGTTGGTAAGAATTATTTCTTGGTGGAGTGCTTGTTCTATGTGACAACGAACTAGTAGAGGGTTGGTGAGAAGTTGACTGTGAAGGGTGAGTATTTCTTTGGGACCGATAATCCATACTTTCGGTGTTTTGATGTGGAGAGAATCTATTTTTAGTTTGGGTGGTAGGGGTATAGTGGAGGAGGGTGTGGTGTTTCCTACCACAAACGTTGCAACCTCTACTTTGGCAATTTATAACAGTATGAGCAGTTCCAAAACAATTAAAGCAAAATCCCTTAGACTTTACAAAATTTTGTTTCTCGATGTAACTCATATTTTTGAATTTTAAACAAGAGTGAATTTTATGAGATTTATCATTATAAAATTGGCATCCATTTTGGCTCTGTCGACCGATGTGATGATTATTATTGACACTACTGAAAAGTGTTGTTTTCGTTTGCTTTTTTGAAAAACCTTCATTATTATCCACTGATCTCAGATTCTCTAAACATTTTGATCTGTCATCTAAAAATGTTAAAAATTCATTAAGTGAAGGCAATTCATCTGAATTTCTATCAAACTCAAAACTTCTCTTACTATTAAAATCTAGCTTGCGTTCTAATGAATAAACTAAAATTAAATCCAAAAGTTGAGTGTCTGTTAATTTATAATTTTTTAGAGCTTCATAGTTTTTACTCATTTCGGTGTGAAATTTTCGAAGAGTAGTAGATGTACCTTTCTGAACAGGTTTTATGTTTAAAATGGCAGTCAAAAGACTATTTATCACAAGAGTTTTCTTTTCATATCTATGTTGCAAAATTTCAATAGAAAGTTTTCATTAGTAACATGCAAATTCTCAATCAATTTTAAAGGTTCACCTGCTAAATAAGTCTTTAAATAAATGAAACGTTGAATATCCGAAAGATATTTATTTATTTTCAATTATGAGAGCAGAAAAAATTTGAAAAAATGTAACCCATTCTGTTCCAATACCTGAAAACTGTTGAATTCTGATTTCCGGTAATTTTACTAATGGGGGGAGAGAGACAGGAGAAAAAAGTGAGGATGAACCTGGTGGGGTAGGGGTTTTCATATCTTCTAAGTCTTTAATCTTTTGCTGAATTTTAGACAAAACATCATAATATCTATCTTCGATTAAATCTCTTTTCTCAGTGTTTTCCTCTACAGCTAAATATATATCTAACAAATCTTGAGCCCGACAATATTTTTCAAATGCACTTTTTAACTGTTCTTCACGACCTTTTAAACTGAACACATTGTCTGTGGTATCAATGTTAATATCAACCCAGTTTTCTATTCGCGTAATAGCAGCTTTTGCTACTGTTCTGTTTCCTTTAACTTCATTGATATTCATTGTATCAAAACACTAAACTGCCACACGGGCTTAAACTTCTATGACAAAATGTGCGTGGAGCGGGTGAAAATAACAAATTCCAATTTTACAATGAGCGAGTTATATAACAGGTACAATTACTAATGCAACTCAATAATGGTGGGAAAAGATAGAGCAGAGCATGAACAAATCAAATCTAATTATATCTACAAATATGCAAATGATAGGGTGAGAAGCAGTGGAGCAAAGTATGACTAACTCCTAGCCATACACACATCAACTACAATATCAAATAGAATCACAGTATATCAAAATAATATCAAAAATTTGAGTTAAAGTCACAGCGGTGAGAATTAATGGTGAGAGATGAGATAACTTTTTTTTAGAGACTTTTTTCTCAGCGTACAAAATTTCTAACAACAAGATCCGGCTCGAAGGACCATTTTTAATGTTGCAGTCACTCTTTGATTCCAACACTAAAGTAGAGTCGACCTTTTAAAATATTATTGATTGTCTAGTTATCAAATTTTTCCGTTGTGTCAGATAGGGACCAAAAATTATTTCATTAGATACTAGTTGATCTTGACAACGGTAGCTGGAACGCTACCGGAACGTATGAAAAATAATCGTATATTCTTCAACGAGTGCAGAATGATGGCTATTATTCACGCGGATAAAGTTTCCAAAACAAGGGAGCGCAGCGAGTGACCAAGTGAATAATAGACATTCTACACAAGTAAAAGACTACTTTCTCCACGACTAAAAAGAAAAAACTTCCAGTGAGGATCGAGCCTCGATCGTCCGCGCCATAGTCAACCACCACTAGGCTATAGAGCATATTTATAAAAATGTAAAGAGTAAATATATATATAACTTAACTTTTAATTAACTGAGAAAGTGTTTTTAAAAACTAACTTTATTACGAAACAACTTAACAATTTGGATTCCAGTTCTAAACTGATTTATACAATATAAAAATGAGTTAAGTAATAAAATACAACTAAGCATAAAATGAAAAGGAAGTGATAACGACAAATAGTAAAAGTGATTAATAAGCTAATTATATATGCAACCTAGGGTGAACGAATACGGTAACATATATATATACGTAACTCATATTTTTAATCGGAACCCTTACATTTATAAATCAAATTAATTCCGGGAGGCGTAAATATTCACTATCGCTACTGTTGTCCATTTTTTTTCTCTTACAATACGTAAAATTATGATTTTATAATTATTTTGACGTTTCAAACGACGCGCTGTCAGAAGCGATTTGCGTTCTTAGGTATTTGACGTTTCAAAGAGATGATTTGATTTATTCATTTCAATTCATTTAAGCGTGAATTCTGATAATAATAGAATGTGATTGGCTAACGAGAGTGAATTCTTTTTATTATTCACTGGTGTGAAGAATTTATATCATTATGCAGCTAAATATGTGAAAATAATTTGTGCGTTATTATTTAGTCGTGGAGAAAAAACATTATTGTGGTTTGATTCCCAAAAAAATTGGAGAAAAAAGAGTAAGGTTTTAACTTGACATAGAAAATTGGGGCATATCAATATTATAAGCATGAAAAAATTCATGAATGCAAAAATGGTAACACGTATGGATTTAAAGAAAAGAGATTGTGATCGTTTTGAAATAACTTATGACGTTTGTTTGAGAGCTGAGCAGAAAAGATTTCCATCCAGCTCAAAAAAAAAACAAGAGCAGCGAGACCATTGGAAATGATCCATACAGATTTAGGTTGTCCAATGGATCCATACACTTAGGACAACAAGAAGTATATTCTTACCATCATAGATGACTACACAAATTGGAATATAAAAATTAAACACGTTTTTTATAGTTTTATAGTTTTATAAGAGAATATATAGAAGAGAACGAAAGATATGGAAACACAAAAGTGTCAAAGATAAGATCCGATATTGGAAGCGAATATAAAAATAATAAATTGATGATTTACTGTAGAGGAAAAGAAATCGAATTAGATACAGCTATACCTCACACACCACAGTTGAATGGAAAAGCTGAGCATCTCAATAGAATCCTTTTTGAAAAAATAAGATCGTTGTTATTTGATAGTCGAATTGACAAGAAATTTTGGGTTGAGGCAGCTATAAAATACCAGATTTGAGAAGAATGCAGATATACGGATCAGAAGCATATGCAAAGAATCTAGGATACTCAACAAAGCTACAAATAAGTTGTGAAAGGTAATACAAATTCGTAGGTTTTGCAACAAATGGATACCGACTGTTTGATGAAAATAGACGAAAAATAATTATGAGAAGAGATGTGATATTTAAGAATCCTGTAAATGGAATAAAAACAGCAAATATTAGTATGGAAACAGGAGGTGTTGCAGTCACTCTTTGATTCCAACACTAAAGTAGGGTCGACCTTTTAAACTGTCGAAATTCAATAGACCATAAACTCATGGGTGCCGGTATATAAAAAACTTTGTTTTTATCCTTTTGTAAACAAAAAAACCTAACTGATTTTAATTAAACACATTTTTTTTCCATTTTGGGAGCCGTTCAGATGCCGGGAGCACTGCAGCCTATTGGCTTATTGTACTCTGCTCCCATATTTAGTCCACCCATCCAGTTATCCCCGTACCTTCGAGTAGACGGTATAGGTCCATTGGATGTGTGCCATATACTTCAGGTGGCACATTGGCCTCTCCGAAGATTGCCCGTCTCCTCGAGTGCAGTGCCTCACAGTCAGACAAGTTATGGGTCACGGTCTCGATCTCCATGCCACATAGTCTGCAGCTGAGGTCCCCGTTATATAACCCTATTTTATGCAGGTGATCTTTTAACGGGGTATGACCCGTTAGATAACCTGTAATAATTCTTAGCTTATTCCTGCTGATATTCAGTAGTTCTTTGGCCCGTTTTGCACATGTGTCACCTATGAAGGTTTTGCTGTGTACCTGTTTCGGAGTGTTCCTCCAATGAAGTCTATGTTGGCTTTGTACCCATTTTTGTATTTGCGCTCGGACTACCTTTTTTGTGGTCCCAAGAGCTGGTTCTGGTCCAACATATGCTGTTGCTGAACCTCTTTTTGCGAGTTCATCAGCTTGTTCATTTCCAGAAATACCATTATGTCCCGGCACCCACACCAATCTTACTTTAATGTGGTCTGCTAGTTCATTTAGTTCTTTCTGACATTCTTCTACTAGTCTGGATGTTATCTTGCGGCTATTTAAAGCCGCAAGGACTGCCTGGCTATCAGTTAGTATGTTTATCTTATGAGTGTCAGTCCTATATTTGTTAATTCTGACACATTCTAGGATGGCATAGATCTCTGCCTGAAATACAGAGGTATGTTTGCCTAGTGAGGAAGAGCCTTTTGTGTTTCTCTTTTCACTGTACACTCCTGCTCCTGTTCCTTCCCCTGTCTGTGATCCGTCTGTGTACCAGGTCTCTCCTCGGGGAAATTTCAGTCTGCTTGGGTCTTGCCAGTCCTTTCTGTGAGAAATCATATTTAGGGCTTGGGAGAAGTTTAGTGGCCATATAGTCTGTTTTCATATCTAAAATGGCTTCACTTATGATGTCTTTAACAGATGTGTGTCCTGATCTAACTATTTTGTTGCTCAGATTATCTTGCTGCCTAAATAGTCCCATCCTTGCTTCCCCCATTATCACGAGGTGTAGTGGAGGAAGGTCAAATAAGGCTTCTAGTGCTGCCGTTGGCGTGCTTCTCATGCATCCTGCAATGCTGAGACATGCAAGTCTTTGCACCTTGCCTAGTCTCGTCATTGCATTCTTTTGTGTCGTCTTTGTCCACCAGACCAAAGACGCATTAATTAAACACATTCATCTGATTTCAATATAAATATTTAATAACAAAATCTAACTAATAAAAAGGTAGAACGTGTCGCGGGACACACGGTGGGAACTTTAATTCCTTTTAAGCAAAGATTATGTAATAAATCTGACGTTATAGATAAACAATTTGCATATGCCTCGGTGGCCGAGTAGTAAGCAAACCAGACTCTCACGCGGTAGACCCGGGTTCGATTCCCCGTGAAGAAGATTTTTTCATTGTTAATTTTTAAATAATTATTCTGCTTGATATTAATAACGACAACAGGTAGATGTTTAAAATATTTAGCAGAATATTCATTATTATAGATAATGGTACGGTACCCTTCATGAGGGAGACCGACTGGCAACATCTACTTATAACAGCATCGTATATTTAAAAAGGGAAACCGTAGCATTATACAAATTGGACATTCAAGAACTGTACGTTTACCACAAAAAAAATAGTGGGAACATAAAATTGAATTGATAAATTTTCAATTTGAAGTTATATTACAGTTTATAGAAATTTTTATTTTCTAGATTTTTTCTTAAGTGGGTCGTAGAAAAAATATGCTGCTCGACTCGTGTGGATTGTCCATATAGCACTTGAACGATTAAGCACTCCGCCTACGGCGTCGTGCTCAAACTTCGTTCTCGTGCGATATGGCCATCATATCCACACTAGTTGCACAAACTACTAATTCTTTCAAAATATGCCCTTTCACATTTAAAAACAACCTGCCAAATGGCAAATCAATTTATCCCTCCATTTTAAAGTTATCGAATTAAAACATTCAAGTTTTCAAAATTCCAACACCTTGTATTTCAAAAAGTAAATGTGCTAGACCCCTTAATCCTCGTATCATTTTGTCCAATTTTACTAGAGGAATCTACATACAAACGTTGTAATTACCCTTAACCATTTTTTACGCGATCGTATTGAAATAAATTCCGAATAAAATAATTTAAATTTCTTCGAAATGAACAAAAAAGATCAATCGCGCAAAAAAAGTTATGGAAATAATAGTAAAAATTTATCCGAACAAATTCAAGTAGATCACCAGCACTGCGAATACCAGCTTTGCATAGAATTTTAATATAGCATCGGTGGTTCAGTGGTAGAATGCTCGCCTTCCACGCGGGCGGACCCGGGTTCGAATCCCGGCCGGAGCATATGAATCGCTGCTTCGTAAACGAGAGGAGAGACTAAGGAGAGAGCACGCAAGCAAGGCACATAACGAAGCAACGTAACATAACGTAGCGTAACGTAACGCGTAACGGTCAGATCTTTTGCGTCGCGACCCCTGGTCGCTCAAACATAACCTGACGTAAAGAACTAAAGTTCCAAAAAATAAACAAATTATGTATTATTTTCAGATTATAAATTCCAAAAAAATAACGAAAGAACAATAACTGTGACTTTACTCCTATAGACTATAACACACATACATAATACTCAGGCCTGTCATTCACTCTTAATTGAAATGACTACAACTAAGCAAATTATTTTTTATGCAATACCAAAATAATCAATTAAATTGAAAATTAGCAGAAACTATGAAATTATGTAAAAACTTATCTTGAAATTGTTAGCAGAGCTGTAACAATCTTAAATTCCAATACGGTGCGGGGTGCCGGCTGACAGATATGTATGAGATATTCACTCAATTTGAAGGTTCCTTGTAAATTCAGGTAACACTACTATCATAAGTGAGGTGGGAATGATTATTATCTTATAATATTTTTTGAGGGTGGGAATTATTTCACATTTTTTTTTATTTTTCAAAAACTTGACAACCTTTTCAGAGTTTTCTTTCAAAGTGACACTTTTCATCGTTAGACTACTTAGTTTTTAAGAAAATAAAAAACCTTCATAATTTGACAGATGCCAAAATCAATATCAAAATAAGGTTAGCTTATTAACTTCCATAAATGTCATGATGACAACTAGCTAAAGGATGAAGTTGTACTATATAAAGCGTTTTCGATTATTTACTTTTGGCTGCTAGTAGCAGCTCGTAGTGACTGAATTCCGTTCGTTTATTACTGGGCGTGACGCCTAGTCTTACCTTCCCCTTGTCCCTCAAGCACATACCGAAAAGTATGAGCTTCAAGCCACGGTCATTAAATATTTGACGTTTGTCCGGTTTGACGTTTATTTAAAGGTTAAGATTGTGCCGATTACGATTTAATACGATTTAAACCTTACTAAAAATATCTTAATAAGCAAAAATTTTATTATCAAAAACATTATATTATAATTGAATTGAAAACTGTTCTTCTAACAACACAGGAAATTCATTGGCATTGGCACATGTCAGGTGGTTTTGAGGATCCTAAAAAATCGTGTTCGATTTGCTCAAAAGTCGTGACGACTGAGGCGTCACGCACAAGTGCTTGAAGCCCAAATAAACGAAAGCAACATATTTTACACTTTAAACTGAAAAATTATATAATTTTCACAATGTTAGAACTACTCGTTAATGCTGGAGATACTCGTTCTCCAACAGGAGGATTACAAGAAATCCAAGTAAGGACGACTGGGATGAATGGTGCAAATTATTTGCTTATTGTTATAATACGATTCCAAGCTCTTATCATGGTTATACGCCATTTGAATTATTGTTTGGTAGACGTGCTAACTTACCCGAGAATCTCACGAACGACATTGAGCCATGCTATAATATTGATGAATATCAGAATGAGTTAAAATATAAACTGCAGGTAGCTCATCAGAGAGCAGAGAAATATTTAACCAAATATAAACTGAGTAGACGAAGTCAAAACAGTAGGGTAGCTAATCCAGTTGATTTTAAAATAGGGGATTCAGTTTTAGTAAACAGGGAAAATAGAACCAAATTCGAATCTCAATATATAGGTCCATTTACAGTCACAGAGGTGAGTGAGGTTAACCTTAAAATCAAATTAGAATCAGGTGTGATAAAAGAAATACACAAAAACAGACTACATCCTTATTAAAATGACTTAAAAATTGTAAAGGTAG
This sequence comes from Galerucella calmariensis, assembly GCA_910591675.1. Taxonomy (NCBI): domain Eukaryota; kingdom Metazoa; phylum Arthropoda; class Insecta; order Coleoptera; family Chrysomelidae; genus Galerucella; species Galerucella calmariensis. The sequence goes on from CAJUYG010001048.1 coordinate 36,071, forward strand.
AATCGAAAGTGCGGGTGTGTTTACAAACAATTATGAATAGTGTAATAACAAACACCATAAACAAGTAGTGATAGTAAATAAAAACATTAAGTGAGCATGAATAAACACGACAAACAACTAAGTTATCGTAAACAATTTTAAGGACAATGGACATACATTAGTTTATAAATATATGTGACCATAGGTTAATGACATTATTTAATAATCATTTATCATCTATTCTTAGGATATTTGTAAATTCATTTCATTAGGGGGAAAGGAAGCTCAACGGAATTTATTCTTTTTGTAAAAGGGGAAGGTGTGATGCCTTCTGGCCGAAATATTAAGTTATTAATTATTTAAATTATTATTATAAAATATTTAATTTAAAAGACATAAATTCCCTTGAAGCTAATTCCAATAAATCATGAATCGTTTTATAAATGAGAAATATAAAGTTTGCACGTACGAAGTCAAGTTCAAAGCGTGAAATAAACATAAACAGTATTATTTATATTTACCAATGGTGAACTTGACTCGTCGTATAAATATGTTAACGATAGTGTTTTAGGATTCATTCCATTCTAATTCCATTTTAAGTCTTCTAATTATTCTAATCATTTTAATTATTACAATTACTATTAATATTAGTGTTAGTAATAAGTAGTTTAATGTATACTAATAAAGTAAGGTAATAAACAGAACATGTGCCAGTGATACAGGTAGTCGTTTTATTCCTGTAAGATGACACACCGAGTGACCAGCAACACCACCTATTCAGAGGCCCTTACACACCTATAATTCACCAAGTATCCATAGTAGGATACATACATTACAAGTTTAAGACCTAAACTTAAAAGTATTTCAAATCCTGGCAATCCTACTATAGTTCGACTAGCACCAGAATCAAGAAGACCTAGCATAGAATAGCCCAATACCTCAACTTGAAGATAGGGACGCTGATCACCTTGAGCATGTGAGATGACGAAATCTAAAAGTAATTTATTGGGAAAAGCATAATCGGTCGTTAGTGTTGGGCAGAGAAAGTCACGACCTAACGGTTCTCCCTTGTTCCGTTTCCCGAACTACTGCATTTCGGACAAGCCTTAACTGTAACATTAGGCGTTCCACAACGAAAACAATGTATTTTCCGGGGATTTGGACAGTTCCGGTTCGTGTGTCCCGTAGTCTGACAATTCCAATAAACGATATTCCTTTTTGGACGACTACTATCAGGTGTATCGATCCTATTAACGCCGACAGAACTATTATCAAGATTCAAAAGATGTTGTGGACCGGCGGCCATGGATCTTACATCTACAAAAGCGAAGTCAGGTTCCACAAATTGATTTTTCCTACGAGAAGGAGGAACATAGTTTTCGACACGATACTTTTTAGTCTCTAGCTTAAGACATTCTGCTTCAAGCTCCTCGATGGTTTGAAGGACAGGAAGCTGCGTAGTGTAAAAAGGTGACAAATTACGAATCAAAAGATCTAATTGGACTCCATCAGTGAGGTCACCATGACGCCTAAACATTGCCTGCATAGAAGGAAGATATTCAATTATGCCTTCCGAAGTGTCTTGAATTCGTTCAATGATTTCTTTGAAAAGACGAGATCTATAATCAGGAGGTTCGAAATGACGACGAAGTAGGTCCGATAATCTAGTCCAATCGTTGAACCATCGATATTGGCTCGATACCAATTCAAAGCCTTAACAGTAAATAGATCTATAGCGCTATCGAATAACTGATGTTCCGAACTCAGTTCTCTAACCCTCTCAAGAAAATTATGCACAGACGATTTAGCATCTCCTGTAAATTTGAGATTCCACTCCTCCAGGTTTGGGGGTTTACAACTGGACTGTATCGACGTAGCCTGAGGACAAGGATTATATCGCTAAGCATTGGGTGAGGAATGGAGCTCCTCATCGGATTCATGGAGGATTACACTAAGTTCTGGATTACCTCTAGCTGTGGTTTCCAAAGAATCCAATGTACTCAGCACTTCCATCTGCAGATTAGCTCTCTCCGAAATCTCTTCTGGGGTCAACCCAGATTCAGGTATCCGTTGGACGCGATGATAAAGATGTACCGACTTAGAGAGAGAAAAATGATATTTTTGCTGAGAATTGTCAGCATCAATGGTTGAAATAGTTTCCCTAACCTTATCTAAAGGAGACTTAATTTGAACCTTCTCATCGCTAAATTTTAAAGAATATGGGGGTGGAGTGAAGGATCCCCTCTTCTACATCTGTAAGATGGGCCTCAGAGCGGCTCTCAACTGATCAACTGTTAGCTTAGCATCGGCCGCAATACCTCGGACAACAAGTTCATTGATGAGCATTTCCTTTTTCACATAATTAACGTCCATCTTGTAATCCATCTCGATGTGAAAAGAAGAACAGTTCAATATTACAACAAACAGAATACCAACAAAGCAAGCCAGCACAAATACCCCTTCTACGAAGAGAAAACAAACATATAAAGGAGAATGTACCAAGCCCAACGCAATAGGTAAATATATAAATCAAATACATATATCAAATCTATAACTATATATAAGCGATAAGTGAATCAATTATTATCAAATGTAATCGAAAATAATGTGTTTATGTATGAATAAGTACGATACTAAATTGATAGATGTTTATAAAATTTTACTTAGTTCACCATAAATAATGTGAAAATGAAATCTACTTAGCCCGCAAAAAAACGGCCTAACGCTGGGCGCCAAAAATTTGCCACGTCTTTTTCGTTCTCTAAGAGTACTCTGCCAGCGGTCTCTCTACTGGCAAATTATGCCCGAGCTCGGCCGTAGAGGGTAGAAGAAAAAAATATAAAAGTGAGACGCGCCACCGACTTAGACGGTTCAAGCCGGAAACACCTAGGTCTTGTAGGCACTAGCAGAGCCACACGATAAACAACTGAAATTATAGTGAACTAAATAAATAAAACTATAACTGAAATATATTAGATTACTTTACTGAATCAATAAATGTAAATCAAATTGAAGATAAATTCCAAAATGTGTAACAATTGGAAAAAAAAGTTAAAATCAGATAATATAAATCCTGAAGCCAAGTAAAACAAAATTAAGTACAACAAAAAAAATACAATTAGATAGAGAAATGAAGATTCATATAGAACGTACGTGTGATCATACTAAATTTCAATTATCATACATGAACAAAAGTTAGATAAGCTTATCTGTGATACTTGGTTTACATGGTGGCCCTCTTCGGGGAGCTAGCCTCCTCTTCAGGAAAAGTTAAGCGTTCTAGGTGCTCAGTTTTCTAGTTGAACCTTCAGACCAAAGCGCTGGAGTTGGGACCCTCTAGTACCAACAAGAGAAGGCAGATCTTCCAGATAAGTACTGAGATGGATCCTTCAGGAAGAAAAACCCTAGATAATTCAATTCAATTAGAACAGAAAGTTACAAAATGAAAGTAACTCCAACAACAATTGAGAGAGCCAAAGTTAAATTACAAATTCAATCTGATTAGAGAGGAAAATTACAAAATGTTCATATGAAAGTAACTTTAACAACACTTGAGAAAACCAAAGTTAAATTACAATTCAGTTATCAAAATAATATATAAAGGTTACTACTAAAATTATATACTACATATCAAATCATAATAAAGTGATATAATAATGATCAAGGCAAATAACATTGCAAATTTCCAATAAAATACAAGGCCTCAAGTTTTACTTATAAACTGAAGAACTTACGGAAGCTACTATAATAAATACTTACATCTTCCGATCACCGTATAGTAATATAACAGTGAGTTGAAACAAATTACATTGAACATTGATAGAATGGAATACCTGAAGTTCTACTTATGGAATGAAAATTTGAAGAGCATCATAGTAGACACGAATAGTTTAAAATGAACGAAATTAATTGATTCAATAGCAATTGCGGTGATAATACAAATGAGATATAGACAAAATAATCGACTCACCTATATGTTATAGGGTTTAAGTCAAACACTTCACCAAGAATAACTGTAGCCGGTTTGGTTATGGAACGGCACCTGCTAATCAACAATGGCTTCCCTCAAATAAATCCCGCATGCGGTCATTTTAACTCGACACCAAAATCCAAAAATATCAACAACTGAGGTAAGATAAAATGGTCAAGTTAAAAATCAAATGGTTTTTCTTCAAAATCCAATTAAGATGGCCCAAATACAGCCAGATATGAGAGGAAAACCGTAGAGGTTTTGCACACTTGTTAATATCACCCAGGCCCCAAAATTCTCACAACCAGAACCAGACTATTTCCCAAGCCGTTTATCAAGAATGACACGGAATTGACGTCAACCAAGAATATTCGCAAGTCTATGTTCCACACTGAGAATCGCGTTCGTCCGTGTTGATAGCTAGCCTCATCTACACAGAAATGTAAACCAGACAATAATATAATCGATAATACACAATAATCGAGGCTAAAAACTAAAGCAAAATCCAATAATGAAAATACCTTACTCAATCTCCAGTGATCAACAAAAATGCCATAGCGATTAACAATTGAATCTTATCACAATAAGGTATGCAACACTATTAACAACGAATGATATATTTAAGTTACAACAAAATACGGAACGCGACACTGTTTACGAGTACTTGAGAAATATAAAATTATCAGAGATATAATTATGATGGAACTGTAGAAGGGAAAAAAAGCACGTTACAAGGTTCTTTGCTGGCTGGTTGTAAAAGTTTTCTGGAGTCATTTGGGTTCTGCCATACAGTTTCTGCCTTCTGTGGTTCATCTACTCACAGTTGCATAGTATATGAGAAAGATATCCCGAATCCCGAAAAATTAACACAAACTATTTTAA
>CAJUYG010001048.1:50901-77240 GCA_910591675.1 Galerucella calmariensis
TGTGTTGTCTCTTGCCAGCTTATTAAGGAGTTGAGATCAAAACTAGTGGAAGAGGTCAGATCAAATAAACAAGAAAACACCAAACCTCTCACCTCCAACCAGACCACTACCACAGTCGCGACAAACGAAGATATGTGCAAACAGATAGATTCCATCAGAAAATGGGGACTACATTACGACGGTACCACAGACCCCATAAAGTTTCTAGAACGTCTCGGAGAACTCCAGACCGTATACGAAATACAGGATGACGTTATGTTAAGGGCCCTGCCAGAAACACTAAGAGGAAAAGCGATACTTTGGTACCGCAATAACAAAAAATACTGGGACAAGCTGAAAGATTTTAGAGGAGATTTCATCAATTTTTTCGCAGCCACAAATAATTTGCAGATACTAGAGGCCCAGATACGCGACCGAATACAGAGAGAAAACGAAAAAGCTCAGGATTACATCACAGATATACAGACGCTCATACGGAGACATGGCAGTTTTGACTACCAAGAAGAATTGAACAGAATATATATATAAACATTAAACCACAATACAAGCTGTACGTGAAAAGACAAGATATCTCATCAGTCCAAGACCTCATCAGATTGACAGGAGAATACGAGATGATACAAGCGAATATTTGGAAAAGAGACACTACAGACAATTAAAGGCCAAATTGGAAGCAAACGAGAAGGACAAGCAACAATAAAATGCCAAACTACGACAGACAAACATGCTGCTGGAAATGCGGGAGAAATGGACACAACCGTAGAATATGCCGATCAACTCCTATCCTTTTCTGCAGTCACTGCGGAACTATGGGCATTACATCCAATAACTGCAGATGTCAAGCGCAGACGGAAAACTCCAGGAGGGCTGGGTTTCAGAGGAGGAAGCCCAGCCGATGCATAGAGACCTCCTTAACAACAGGCCACAACCAAGATTCAACAGACCAGCTACCACACGTAACGTTAACGTTTAGAAACGGAAAAACACTTAGAGCATTACTGGACACAGGAGCTCAAAACTCATTTGTTGGAGTAAAAAGGAAAAACATCTTAGAAAAACACAAGACAACTGTCACCCACCAAAACATGAGAATAACGTTAGCAGACGGCAGACCCAGCAATACAGAATACAGTTACACAGTAGACTGTTCCATAAACAACAAATGCATTAAAGCTAAATTACACTATCTCCCAAACTTATCATCCGAAGCAGTTATGGGAATACAAGGGATACAAAGATTGGGACTAGATTTGACAAATATTATAAGCGATATAAATACAACAACAACAACCGAACACAGACCGTCATTAACCATTCTACCAACCGCATACAGACCGATCCAACGCCCGAAGAAATACCGACTATTACACCGGAAGACTCAAAAGTTTCCCTAATAGACCAGATTGATATAAACCCAACCTTAAGCCATACCGAAAAACAGGAATTGCAAAAACTACTTCAAGTAGAACTTGACAAGTTCAAACAAATCAAAGGGATTACATCTCTAATAGAACACAAAATCAAACTGAAACACAACACACCGATTAAACAAAGATACAGACCAAGAAACCCCGCAATGCAAAAAATAATAGACGACGAGATAGACAAAATGTTAGAAGAAGGAGTAATAGAAAGATCAAACAGCTCCCCGATTGTTTTGGTAAAGAAAAAGGATAACAAAGGCTATCGATTTTGCATAGATTTAAGGAAAATTAATGAAATCTCAGAAAAAGACGCTTACCCGTTACCATACATCAACCACATACTGGAGAAACTAAAATCAGCCAAATACTTCACCACAATAGACTTAAAGAACGGATACTGGCAAGTACCACTCGCAGAAGACAGCAAACCCATAACAATTTTTATAGCACTAGGAAAAGGGCTGTTCCAGTTCAAAGTACTACCGTTTGGACTCCACGCAGCCTCCGCAACTTTTCAACGCCTATTAGATACACTAATTGGCCCAGAAATGGAACCACACGCTTTCGCCTACTTAGATGATATCATAGTCCTGGGAGCCACATTCGAGGAACACCTAAGAACCGTAAAGGAAGTCCCACAAGACTACTACAGACTACTACTACAGACTACAAAAAGCCAAACTAAGGGTTAACGTCGAAAAATGCAAGTTCTGCAGAGAAGAAATTACATACTTGGGACATGTGGTTAACAAAACAGGAACCAAAGAAGACGAAAATAAAACGAAAGCAATAATCGAATACCCCGCACCCAAAACAATCGAACAGCTCCGCCGATTCCTAGGGATAACATCATGGTACAAAAGATTCATAAAGGATTTTTCCAAAACAACGGCTCCTCTGACCAAACTCCTGAAAAAAAAAACACCGCTGGAGTTGGGAACAGGAACAGGAAGAAGCATTCAAAAATCTTAAATCACTTCTTACGCAGGCCCCAATACTGATCTGCCCAGATTTTTCGAGAAGATTCTATCTACAGACCGACGCATCCAATCACGGATTAGGTGTAGCTCTCTTACAGAAAGACGATTCAGGTGAAGAACAAGTAATAGCGTACGCAAGCAGGACTTTGTCAAAAGCAGAACAAAATTATAGCGTAACAGAAAAAGAATTACTCGCAGTCGTTTCCGGAATAGAAAAAATGAAGCCTTATATCGAGGGATACCCATTTTTGGTTATCACAGACCATCAAAGCTTAAAATACCTTCAATCTATGGAACACCTCTCAGGACGTATAGCACGATGGGCAATGACATTGCAACAGTTCGACTTCGATGTGATATACCGGAAAGGGAACCAAAATGTACTAGCCGACGCACTATCCAGAGAACCAGTAGATTTAATATGCGTAATAAACACAGAAGATATACAGGCAAACGAATGGTACAGAAAAAAAATGAAGGAAGTACAACACAACCCCAAACTTTTTCCAGACTACGCTATCAAGGACGGTCAACTATACAGACACTACTGGGATAAATACGATCTAGAAGAAACGGAACTCTCAAACCCCTGGAAACTCTGCATTCCTAGCAGCAAAAGAAAACAACTTATAGCAGAGAACCATGAACAAACCACAGCAGGACACCTAGGAATAGCAAAAACAATAACACGACTAGCTAGGAAATACTACTGGCCAGGCATGTTCAAAGACGCCGCAACCTTTGTGAGAAGCTGCAAAAACTGTCAACAGTACAAAATAGAGCAAAACCAGACTCCAGGACTCATGCACTCAACATATATTCCAACACATCCATGGCATACAGTATCGACAGACGTTATAGGACCACTCCCGACATCCAGCAAGGGGAATAACTACATAATAACTTTCCAGGATACTTTCTCAAAATGGTTAGAAGCCATACCCGTAAGGAAAACTACAGCAAACACTATATGTCAAAATCTAAGACAAAATCATAATGAGGTTCGGATGTCCCAAAGAACTAATATCAGATAACGCAAGAATCTATGAGAACAGAGAACTAAAAAAGTTATTGACAGAGTTTCAAATATCAAAAAAGGATATTCCGCCCTACTCCCCTCAAAATAATCCAGTAGAACGCACGAACAGGGTCATCAAAACAATGATAGCTCAATTCTGCAATAACAATCACAAAAAATGGGACGCTAACCTACCAGAATTAGTTTTCGCTCACAACACCGCCAAACAGGACAGGACGGGTTTTTCACCGGCTTTCATAAATTTCGGACACGAACCAGAAATCCCCAGTAAAATTGTAAGAAATACAATAACTACGCAATATCCCGAAAACACTTTGAAATGGAGCAAACTGAAAAAAAATTTCGAGTTAGTGAGAACGAACCTAGCCAAAGCGTTCACAACCCAGCGACACTACTACAATCTACGACACAGATATTGGAGACCAACAATTAATGACAAGGTGATGAAAAAAGAATACAATCTATCGAACGCAGCTAAATGCTTTAATGCAAAACTAGCACCAAAATTTTCCGGACCATATACCGTCAGTAAAGTGTGCTCCAAAGTCATTTCTCAACTACGAGACACACAAAACAATCGTACAGTAAAAGCACACATCAAAGACCTTAGAATAAACCAAAACCCATCCACGCCCCAACCCGTCAATACATACTGATACATGAATGAATGTTAACAGTTAGTGAATATTGTGAAACAGAATGGAAGGAGAAGATATTCTAAATATTACGGAGGACATGAGTCCTTTAAGAGAACATTACCGACCAGAAACTCCCATCGCCCAGATTCTACAAGAGGCACAATTAAATATTTTGCAGATATCGCCTCTACCACCGACTCCACAAAGAAATCGAGGTGACAACCCGACAATAAAAGTGTCCATTCCACTGCAAAATCCAGTACCACCAGATCATAGCGGAAAGAAATACCGTTTACACTTAGCAGACGGCAGGGTCATTCGAATAAAGCATACCAGAGGTGGAGACGCATAGAACTCCAAAAGGGGGTACAAATCCGATACCGGTTACAGAAGATAGAAGTTTAATTTTTCTATTTTTTTTCAGAATATTTTATTTTAAACACGAAGAGGGGGTGTAACGATATCCCACCGAAACATCGTTCTAGAGACGACTATGGATCGATACGAAACTGTTTTTACCAAGCCAGTGTAGATATAAAAGGACGAACGAGAATCGTAGCAGTCAGTCTAGCGAGGTATTGACTCGGTGGGCTCCCTTCTCCGGTTGGCAAGGTACTGACTTGTCGACAATTCCTCTCCTCGTTCAGCAGGGTATTGACCTGTCTGAATAAACCTGTCCGCGCTGAAGGTATTGACTTCAGCGAAAATCCTGAACCGTTCACGTACGAAAGGTACTGACTTTCGTACTTCCCTGAAACTCCTGTCCCTAAGGTACTGACTTAGGGATATCCTATCTTCGTTGAAGGTATTGACTTCAGCGAATATCTTGAACCGTTCACGTACGAAAGGTACTGACTTTCGTACTCCCCTGAAGTTCCTGTCCCTAAGGTACTGACTTAGGGATATCATATCTTCGTTGAAGGTATTGACTTCAACGTAAATCCAGAAAACCGAAATAAAGCGGAAGGTATTGACTTCCGCCCTTTCCTGATTTTCCCATCCCCAAGGTATTGATTTGGAGATACTTTGCTGTGTTTACTGTACGGATAGATAGACATCACAATTTCGCAAACAGAAGACATCGCCTACGACGGAACCCCGAAGACAGAAGTATTCGTTCCAAACTAATTTTGTAAATAGTTACTGTATATAGTATGTTTAAGAATAAACTTTTATATTCACTGGAATCCTGTCTCCGACTGTACGTACCTACCCGGCAATACGTAACTACCCGTTACATAGTGTTCTTGAAGAAGGGCCATTTCATACTTCCCTCTTATCACAGTAAATTCCGCCGAAGTCCCTTTACTGTGATGGAGGTTCCCCTGAAGTACCCTGAATCTCACCACTCGACGAACCCCCCCCCCCCCAGGACCCTGAGAGTAACCATGTTAAGCTTATAATAAGCTTTCAACCGGTTGGACACCAAGGCCCCATGGGAGACCTCGTCGATGGAATAGGCCAGGATTTGGCCTTCCTCTTCGACTTTTCGACTCAGGAGGAGCTAGACGTTCACCCTTGGGTTGGCATTTTGCTTCTCTAATCGTTATCGTACTTTTTCCTCCTGATCTGCTGGTCCAAGGATAAATACAATGACCCTGGGAGGTCCTTGGCTTCGACTGCTGTTAAAGCCGCCCCTTCCCATAGACCCTCCAGGCCCTCTGCACCACCCCTGAGCCAGTCAGCTGTCTCCTGGTTTGCGGTCAGCCACAGGACGCCTCCGCTGAACGTAGTCCTGATGAACTGCAAGTTCGAGCTAACTACCTGAGGGGGAAGCATCGATTGCGTTCACCAGTTTATCTTGAAGTCTGCTTGTTCTTGACTCAATGTTATTTCTGGGTGGCGTTTGTCAATAACTGCCATCCGTGTTCCCTTGGCGACCTCAGTGTATGAACCGGTCTGTGGGGGTCCACTCCTCGTTTTTTTGCTTGGTCGCGGTTTTGGAGGGGTCTGAGATTCCGAGCGGTTTCTCTTCCCCATTTTTACTTTAGACTTATGTTCCTTATGAGCCTGCTTTTTAGGCTTCTCCTGCGTCCAAGTTCCCTCCGCCATTTTTGTCGCCTTGCTCTGCCTTTTTTTGAAGGCTCCCGAGGTCTTCCTTTCTTGCTAGACTTTTCCAAGCCCAGCGATCTGTTTTGTGATCGTTTCAGTGGTTCCAGCTGATGCGTCACTTTCGCTTACAACGATGGATCTGTCTTCGTCTGAGAGCGTGCTCTCTGATTCAGACTTCCCGCCGTGGTCTGATGGTTTATTATCTTTTTGTTCTGGTTCCATTTTGGTCCCATGACTGAGGGGGAGGAGTGTTACCAACCCTGCGGTGCCCCCTGCACAGGGTTGAGGCTGGGTTACTACTAGGGTCTCGCCCGGTGCCCTAGAGGAACCGTTAGTCTCACTATTTGACCCTAGTGCCATTCATTCCTCAGCACGGTATCTCACACCTTGGATTAAGGTTGGTTGGATCCACTGTGTTCTGTGTAAAACAGGGCTAAGACAGGCCACCACGTGTGGGTACACAGACGGTCTTGGGAGAAGCATCCTCGAAGGATTGCTAGTCCTTCTCTGCTGGTCCCCTGAGTCGGTAGCTGGAAGCCGACATCTGGCAAAGATATTAAAAATGTTAAGAGAATCATGAGATATTCAATAGATACAAAATCAGAAGAAGTGGTTTATAGAGAAAGCGAAGGAGGTTCGATGATACAAATTTACAGTGACAGTGACTTTGCAGGAGACAAGTTCACAAGAAAAAGCACAACTAGCTATCTTACATTTTACGGTGAAGGCCCGGTGAGTTGGTGTTCTAGAAAACAACCAGTGGTAGCACTGAGCACCACAGAAGCTGAATTTATAGCCGCTGCCGAATCAGTGAAGGAAGTTTCATATTCAAAAACATTGTTGGAAAATTTGTTGATGAAGACTGTAGATGCTTCATTAAAAATAGATGATCAGAGTGCTATAAGCATAATCAAGAATGGACAATTTAATGAGAGGAGTAAACATATAGACAATATATCATTTTATAAACGAAAAAGTTAAAGAAGGTCTGATAAAAATAAATAAAAAAAGGCAGGTCTGTGATTAATCCTAGTCAAAATATCACAATAATGAACCGTTCAAATGTATCACAAACGTTAACCCTAATCTTTGACTTACAAAAATTTGATTGGCTGAAGTTTAGATTACGCGCAAGCGCAACCTATCAATCAGGAATAATAAATACTATTCAGGCGTTAGTTTCGTAGCGGCAATGTGTCTTACGTCTTTTTCTACACACTGACAGTTCTCGTCAGGTCTGTACTTTGTTGTTAACGGTCAATTATTATTTATGAAAAGTGAATATCAATCTTATTGTTTTATTCATTTGAATAATACAAAAATATGCATAGATACACGAAAAAACATCAGTATTTTGAAAGTTCTCAAGTATTTCCAGTTCGAAAAAGAAGTTGGTAATTATAAATTTCATAGCCTTGCCGAATTTGGTTTAATACGATCCTGATGATTTTATTTATCAAATTTGAGGTTAGCTATATGTCAAAAAAGCAAATAAACTAAACGACATGCCGAAAACCCGGATATACGTCACAATCGAAGACGCACACCAAGAAGGGTATTATTTCAACCATACTACTGAATATAAATGTACAAAATGAAATACAAAATCTATCAATGCCTTGGGTTCAGTTGAACCTAATAAGAAAACACTATTTGACTCGCTAATAGTTTAATTACTGGAACAAAAGCTCGATTTTAACACTCGTCGTATTTTTGAAGTAGAAGCTAAGGTAAATAAATTATCCACCTCTTAACAAATTTCTCGATTTTTTTGCAAAAACCTTGGAAAACAAATCCAGATTTACATTCAGATAACAAAAATATTGCCAAACACTCTCACTATACTTCAGAAGGTAACGCTCCTCAAATCCACACTCTTCACTCTAGTTCCATCGACAATCGTTCTACATTTTCGTACTCTCAGCCAGTCACCATTTCTCACTCTTTTTATTCCCAACTAAGCTTTAGCGTCTCTGTTAACAAAAACTGTGATTATTGCCAAACCCGTGGTCATCGTATCCATAGTTGCAATGGTTTACGAAATATCCCAGTTCCTGATAGAATAAATTTCGTCAAAATCAACAAAATATGTCATAACTGCTTAGGTTTGCAGCATTCTATTCAAGATTGTGTACTCATTGAAGACATAGTCTCCAAAATTATATACCCCCTAATCAGCAACCGTCACGAAACACATCTTCAAAATTTGAACGCTTAGCCCCAGCAGGCTACAGCCTTTTCTGCGCTGAACACTGCTGGTTCTCACATACTATTATCAACCGCTAAAGTACACTTATATCCTGAAAACAGAAGGCCAATAGTAGCAAGATCACTATTGGATTCTGGAAGCCAAACATCATTCATAATTTCCTCTTCAGCTGCAAATGTGAAGGGGATCTTAAAACCATATTATCTGCAAGTGGCAGGTATTCCCAATGAACATAGTGTTATTGAGAAAATTAGGGATGTGGATATATACTCTCATCGTTTTTTATTCCAGAAGCTTACAGTTTCCTGTATCGTGGTGCCAAAAATAACCTCTCATCTTCCTCAAGTGCCCATAAATTCTTCCAAACTGCTCATACCTTATGATATCTAGGCCAAGTTAGCAGAGCAATAATTTGACTTTTCAGGAGAAATATTGCTTGTATTAGGAGCTGATTTTTACTATAAACTATTACTCCCCGGTGTCGAATCCTTGTGAAAAGGTTACCCTACTCTAGTTCAGACCCGATTGGGCTGGATACTTTTGAGAGCCGTGACTTCCCAGTGTCTATCTGCCCTGTCTCGCTTTGGTCACCCCAGCTACTCTCTCCACACAGCTAGCTCCACTCTAGGAGAGAAGCTAGAGAAAATTTTGGAAAAATCTGTAAACCAAGGAAATGATTCTTACCACTCAACAAATTCCGAACAGGATAATCTGGCGGAACAAATATTTCAAAGCACTACCCAAATTCTCCCTCATGGAAAATACCAGGTGGACTTGCCCATAATTCATCCCCTAGATCTTCACAACTCTTATAAGGAGAATAAATACTTTATCCCACACTTATGTGTTGTGAGGGAACAGAGTTCAAGCAAAAAAACTAGAATAGTTTTCGACTTTTCTGCAAACACTACTTTGGGTATTTCTCTTTAGGATATCAGTTCGCGAGGGCCCTCCGTACAACTCGAGCTAATTGATATGCTTACTCGGTTCAGGCTTTTAAGATATGCACTCACAACAGACATCACAAATATTTATAGGCAGCAATGAACCCAAATATTGTTCTCTCCAAAATTTTCTGTGGAGGGACAATCCAAGCGATGAAATTAAATGCATCGAACTAACCACTGTCTCCTTTGGCCAAAAAGGTGCCGCATTCCTTGCCTGCAGAGTACTCAGAGAAATAGCTACGATACGACGACCTGACTTACCACTTGCTCAACAAACCATACTGCTCTAAACCTAAGTAGACGATATTCTATCAGGAGCAGATTCTGAACAAAACCCAAATGTTCTACACAATTCTCTGGTGACTCTTTCATCTCCTGCTCATTCCAAACTACACAACATGAGATCCAACTCAGAAAATTTCTGTAGCTTTACCTCTCAATGTGATCCAATCATCAAATAATTCAATCCCAACGAAGGCCCTTGTAAAGTGCTAGGACTTCTCTGGCAGCCTATTTCTCATAAGTTTCATAAATCTTTTCCCAAATTGCAAGGAATATACCCTATCACTCGGAGAAAAATATTGTCACATATGGCCAAGTGCTATGATCCTTTAGGATTAGTTAATCCTGTAATAGTACAGGGGAAAGTACCTATGCAAAAATTGTGGTCCAAAGGTATTGAATGGGACCAGCCATCTCTGAATCCGATATGGTATATGACTGGAACAATTGTCTGTCTAAAACACAAAACCGTGACAAGATACGAATTGCACGGATTTTGCGATGCCAGCACCACAGCTTGCGGATGCTGTTTTCACTTAAGCACTTTTTACTCTGATAACTCTGTCACGTCCGCTTGGATTGCCGCCAAATCAAGAGTAGCTCCCATAAAGAAACCGCTCACCATATCTTAGTTGGAACTATGCTCCATGACTCTCTCATCCCAACTATTCTATAGAATTTACTCAGTTCTCCAACCTGTACTGACTATAGATGGATCTTCCCTATGTTCAGACTCTCAGATAGCATTATATTGAGTCAAAGGCTCCCCCACCCAGTGGAGCACCTTTGTGTGTAATAGAGCCTTCTTCATTCAAACTGCTACGAAACAAGCAACCTGGAGACATATAGCATCTGTTCAAAACCCTGCCGATATGCTGTCCAGAGGAAAATTTCAACCTGATTCTATTCACCCGTGGAAATAAGGCCCCTCCTTTCTCTTCAGCTCAGAATCCGACTTAGACTCTTTCGATTCTTTTTCTCCAATATCCAATCCTCCCGAAGAAAGAAAGCACTTTGCCTTGGATACTAAACCATCACCTAACCTTGTCTCAAAATGTTCCTCTCCAAACAAGCTGCAAAGGACAACTGCTCATGTTCTACGATTTATCTATAATCTCAGAAAGAGGGAAAGAATGACAGGTCTCCTGAGCCCAAGAGAACTAGAACAATCTAATTATTTCATAATAAAACAAATCCAGACAATCTCGTTTGTTATGGAAATGGAATCTTCCAAATTAGATTACTCCGTTCATAACAAGCATTTCGCTTCTCTTGCATTTCGCTTCTCCTAACCTCGATGACATCCTAGATGACAATCAACTCTTCAGAGCAGCTGGACGATTGTCCAATACTGACTTGCCCTTCGACCAAAAATACCCAATATTGTTACCTTCCAAACTTCATCTCACGATATTGATCTCACGTCATGAGCATAAACGATTAAGTCACGCAAGCCCTCAGAATGTACTAAATAATGTACGATTACATTATTGGCCATAGATGTCCTCAGATCTCTAAAGAAAATATTTATTAATGTCCCACATGCAAATACTCCAATGCTATTGCTTCCAACCAAATCATGGCTAATTTGCCCAAAGAAAGGGTTGCTCCTTTGCGTGCTTTCATCAACACCGGGGTAGATTTCGGTGGCCCATTCTTCACTAAGTCCTTATCACTAAAGGAAGCTCCCTTGATGAAAAGCTATACAGCAGTATTTGTATGTTTATACACGAAGGCAGTTCATATAGAGCTGGCCTCTGACTTATCTGCCGACTCTTTCTTAGCTTGTTTAAAGCGATTCATAGCACGTAGGGTACTGCCATCAACCATATACAGTGACAATGCCACACATTTTGTAGGAGCTGACAATTACTTAAAAGAAGTTAATCAATACCTACTTGATAATGATCCTCAATTGGGAGATTTTCTCCCTCAATTTAAAATCACGTAAAAAAGGTGAAAACGTGAAAAAACGTATTCCTTCAAGATCTTCCCACTTGGGAGGAATCTGAGAAGGTGCCATCAAAAGCACTAAAGCACACTTAGCCAAGATTATGAAAAATTCATCTTAAACTCTCGAACAATTTTCAACCATTTTAAGTCAAGTGGCAGCAATACTAAACTCACGCCCTTCATTCCCATTGTCCGACAATGTGAACGACCTACTCCCCTTGACTCCTGGTCATTTATTAGTGCACTTCCCTCCCATGTTTTATCCAGAAGTGGACATATTTCTCTCACTCCGATCAATAAGTTAAAGCACTGGAAGCTCTGTACTCAGGCGCAACGATTTGGTTCTTCTCAAAGACGAAGATAATCCCCCCATGAAATGGCCTCTAGCTCACATTACACAAGTTTTTACTGGAAAAGATTCAAAAGTGGGCTCAGTCCAAGTATTTACACAATTTGAATATCTCACTCGCCCCATCACAAAGGTGGTATTACTCCCTAACAATTGATCATGATTATCCTCGAGATTTGCTGAATCTGCACTATCCGTGTTCTAGTTCGAGCGCTGTGAATGAATAGTACCATTGTATTATTAAAATTTAACTTGTCCATCCCCTGAGGAAGATTCATAAGGTACAAATAAAACTGATGAATTTTGAGTGATTGTTGATGTAACTTCTTGTTCTTCTTTCTTGTTTTAATTTTTGCTCCTTTTAAAGTATCTGCGATATTTATAAATTATCATACATATACAAATTATTATTATGATAAATACAGGGGGAGTCCAAAAGTAAGTCATGTAAGAAGAGCTGTCTTCATACGAAAAGGGTTGTAGAAGCTGTTGTTCCTGATGAATACGTTGTAGTTCGTCTAGATGAATTTTTTCTAACTTGATAATTTTGGTTTTTGTAGAGGGGTAATGAGCAATTGTTTAAATCTTCGGAAGAGTAAGTGGTTTTTCTACTGTTATTTCTTTGGAATTGAGGTAGTTTTTATCGGGAGTGCTGAATTCACATCCTAGCGGTACTTCAATTAGATAAACTCCATGTAGAACTTGAATGTTGCTTGTTGAGCACTGAGTTGAAATTTTCGTTGATGACGGAAATATGCTAATGTAATGAGAGGTTGTCATTGCTTCAATTGATACATTATGGATTGAGACTGAAACATAGAGGAAAAGGGCTTATTTTTTTGAGACTTGAAGGATTTGGCAAATACAGTCTGGATATTTGCTATGAAGTTGTAGAGACACTTTTTGACAAAGAAGTGATGTCTAATTTCTTGCAAGCTTTATTCGAATATTGGAAAAGCTCTTTACTTATTGTCAGATGAGGTAGAGGAGGTATAATTGTAGTTAGGTTTTTTGTAGGTATGGAATATAGGGGGTAGTTATTAAAGGATTCCGGATAAAGGATTGGGAAATGCAGAACAAATACAACCATAAAATTTGAAAAATATGCGTCAATTGAAATAACGTCATATTTCAGTAAATGTTCATTGTCCACGTATAATATTTGTTTTAGGTTATAATGTTGAAGTATTTTATCAACAATTGTTTTTATTTCATCTACCTTAATAATACTATTGTGTAAGGTACTGATTCGAGCAAAAGTGATAGCGTTTTCTAAATCAGTTAACAGTTGAATAATTAATTGCAAAGGAAAATTTAGTTGATTCAAGGTATTTTGAATGTAGATAAACTTATCAAATTCAAATACTCATTTGTCCAGGACCTTACTTAATTTTTTCACTTCTTTAGCTATTGATTTTTGATTATTGGTTGATGAAGTTATAGTTTTAATATAATTATCAATTAAACGTGTGGTTGGAGAAATTTGTTGATTTTCTTTTAAAATGATATTTTTTTGATTATTCTAGAGAGACTCTATGGCTTTATCATACCTTTCAGCGTCTTTTTGATCAAGGTTTCCAGAAATTGCTTTTATTATGCTTCCGAGACCGTTCATCAAACCTCGTTTAGTTCTATGTGAAGGATAAAGGGTTTGAAATTTTTGTTGTGCTAATTGTAAGTGATAATTAATTCCATTATCTAGATTCTCTAGGCTATTCTAATGCTGAGTTGTATTTTGTGACTTAAAAATAGTATTAGTTATATTTTTATAGTAATATTCTAAGGTAGGTATCTAATGCTATAGGGGTTAAGTTATAATAATGAATAAAGTCATGTTGACTAATTTGGACCTTTGCTGGGCCCAGGTTCAGGGGTACCGGGGTTGTCCGCCAGGTTCTGGATTTTTATTTTCTGACATGTTGTCGTTGATAACCTGTATTGAATTTTGTCTGTTAAAATTCGTCTTCTTTTCACGTTTGGCATTCTTTTTATGTACTGTTGTAATTGTCACTTAATTGTTAGATTTGACTGTTTCTGGTGCAAATCGGGAAAGTAATGTGTTTCTTTTCTCAGTAGTTTTGGTAAATATTCTAGTACTGGGTTCGTAATTAATTTGAGGATCTCTGTTTTCGTTTCTGACTTGAATTACTTTTTTTTTCTTTGAGTAATTTTGTGATTAAGTTGGTCATACATTAATTCAGTTTTTTCACGGTGTTGTTTCGTATAATTATTTATTAAGGTTCTATTAATGTCTATGTCAAAAGGATCTTGAGTGTCTAAATGTCCGCTTAGGATTTCGATAGGTTTTTGTTTAGTTGTACTGTGAATTGAACTATTGTAAGCTGAAATAGCATGAGGTATATGTTCTCGAATATCAAAGGAATTTTTATGTTTTTGTCTTAGGGTTCTTAAATATTCGATTAGTGTAGAATTGAATTGTTCAATCATACCATTTGAACTGGGGTTGTCTGAGGTTGCGTAATGAATTAGTATTTTATGTGTATCTACAAATCATTTTACAAGTCCATTTTTAAATTCTGTACCACTGTCAGATACTATCATATGTGGTATACCGTGGTGAGTTATGAATAACAGAAGTGTCTTAACTACATTTACTGCTGTAGCTCCGAAATTTTCGTCCGTTCGCTTGAAATGTGTCAATACGTAGAATTTCAAGACGTTTTGTTGGTGTTGGCGTTAACATAAATTTGGGTTTAGTGGTGTGTGTGGCAATTTTCACATGTTTCTATATATTCTACAATATCGTTTTTTAGATTTGGCCAAAAATATCTTTTCCGAATCTGTTGTTCTGTTTCATTAATACCTCGATGATTTGTTTTTCCTTTGTGGTAATTTTTTAAAATGTCACTTCTATCATTATTGTCTGTAACGTCTATAAGAATGGTGGAACATTCGACAAGATTATAAGCTTTATTTTTGAAAGTGCGTCGCAATAAGGCACAAGTGGATTCGTAATACATATCGGGTGAAAATTGTATAGCATATTTTAATTTGGGGTCTATAAATTCTTTGAAAAATGTTATAGTATTGTTTTCTACATCGTCTGATCCTATTTGAGCATGAATTCTTTCTCTACCTGGAAAAATTTCTCTAGTTACAGGTTTACTTGGTTGATAATAAACAAAATCTAATATTATTTGATTTTCATAATAGTTCAAGGGTTTTGTGGATATAGGAATTTCTAGAATAGGATTTTCTTGGCTGCTATGGATTGTTTCGTCATCGGAGATTTCTCTTTGATCGTTTTGTTGCTGATTCTCTTCTTGGTTGATTTCTTGGTTTTCTTCTCGATTGATATCATCATTAGCTTCTTGATTCCTTTCTGAAGTTGGTTGAATTGCGTTCGCTAATTCTAGTAGATCTTCAAGAGATACAGGTATTTCTGGTACATTTATATCATCGAAATCTGATAATCTTTCTTCGGGTGGATTATTATATAGAGATGCGTTTTCATCGTCTGGTTTTCTAATCTTTTCTAATCTTCACTTCTTCAACATATTTTTCCAAGTCGAATATTTCTTTCGTATGGATTTCCACTCTTGGAAGGGCGTCAGCGTTTGTGTTAGATTTTCCTTTTTTGTATACAATATCGTAGTCATATTCTTCCAGTTTTAATCTCCATCGTATAAGTTTTGAGTTTGGTTCTTTCAAACTAAATAACCATTGTAATGGTTTGTGATCCGATAAAATTTTAAATTTTCTGCCAAATAAATAAGGTCTAAAATATTTTACGGCCCATACTATAGCTAACATTTCTTTTTCTATAGTAGAATAATTTTGTTCTGAATCGTTTAATGTTCTAGAAGCAAATGCAATGAGTTTATCATTACCTATAAGTCCTTGGGAAAGTATTGCACCAATTGCAAAATTACTTGCGCCTGTTGTTAAGTTAAAGGGTTTTCCAAAATCTGGGTATTGTAATGATGGTTCATTAATTAGAAGATTTTCACAAGTTTCAAAATGTTCGATAAATTTAGAAGTCTGTTCAATTTTTGCATTCTTTTTCAAACAAACAGTTAATGGTTTCGTGATACGTGCAAAATCTTCAATAAATTTTTTATAATAACCGAGGAGTCCTAAGAATCCTTTTATTTCCTCAGTTGTCTTTGGTATAGGATAATTTTGTATTGCTGTAATTTTGTTAGGGTCTGGTCTTATTCCGTCGGGGGTTATTATGTGTCCAAGGAAGGCTACTTGCTTTCTCAAAAATTCTGATTTGTTCAATTTTATCTTCAAGTTTGAATCTCGAAGTCTTTGAAAAACTTTTGTTAAGTTGACCAAGTGTTTTATTTGATTTGTAAATGTCAAGGGTGTGTCTGGTCTATGAAATACGTCTGAAAATTTTCTACATAAATGTGAAATTTTTTATTTTCCCTTTAAATTCATGTGGTCAAGTTTTAATGAGATTTTTAATGTCTATTTGTTCGTATGCGTTCTGGGATTGTATTGGTATAACGTCAGCTGTATATAGATGATATTTTATGAAGTTGCTTTTTAAGGGATTAGTTAAAGTCATTGAAATTGTTTCGTTACTGTCATTAATTAATTCAACCCAAGCCATACCATTATGTGCTTCGGTTTGGGTTTCTCTTAAATATGCATTAAAAATATTGTACCTTTATTTTCTTTAACGGAAACACTAATTGGATTTATTGAATGAGGGACTAATTGAATAAAATAAAATTGAGTTTTATCTGGTTGGTAATATTTGATAGGTAAAATAGAATTTTCAGTAATTAATTTTGATTTGAAAAATCTATATGTGTTTTTAAAAGTTTAAGATTATCTAAACCTATAAAACCGTCAAAAATCTTGAGGAATTTGAAAAGTCCAAATTGTAAATTTTTATTATTTTTAAATTCTTTGAAACAGGGAATTTGGGTAGAATATTCCTGAAAATGAGTTTGAAAAACTGAACTCACTATAAATGGTTCGTGCTTAATATTATTTTCAAAATGTTTAAAGCAAATATCAAGATTTAGGAATGATTTTGTTGAACCAGTGTCAATGAGGAGTTTTAATGGGGGTTTGTATAACAATGTGAGGTAGTTCTGTTTTGTCACATAGGGCGTTAATTTCTGTTACTTGTTTGTTATTGGCTTCGGATCCAACCGAAAATTTTCATTATAATCGTCCGTACTATAAACAATATCTTTACTTTCATAATGTTCATTTATGTCAGTATTCAGAAGTCCAAGCTCTTTGAGGAGATTGTCTCTGAGGTATATGTCTGTTAAAATTTGTAGGAGGATGGCGTGGAATAGGAAGAGTACTTGAAATACTCATAGGAGTAGGCTTAGGATTTTGTGTGAATCTTTGTTGAGGTGAATTTTTATTTGTCCAAACATTTTGGGATTTTTGGGGGGAATATATCGTTGTGGGGGTAGTTGTCTAGGATTTACATTAATTCGACCTTGAGGAAATGGTCTATGCTGGTTAGTTTGCCATTGCTGTGGTCTGGAATAATTTTGAAAATATGTAGATGGTTGAAAGAAATGAGGTTGATGTCTTATAGGAAATTGATGTCTTTTATTGGACGAAAATTGATGTGAGGGTAAATTATGTGAATTATCACCTTTTTGTAAATAGCTGATATTATTTTCTTTTTGTATATATTGTAAAGCGATTGCTAAAGTAGAAAGAATGGGGTCTCATATCTCTAATTGTAGAACCTAAGGGTTCTTTAAGACCTGCGAGAAAAGTAGTTGAAGCCTATTGTTGAAAAAATTGTTTTTTATTTAATAGGTATTATATAAGGATCATGATTATAAAGATCTATATAATTACATATTATATTTAAAATTTCTAGACATCTCTGATAGAATTGTTGCGGATGTTCAATAAAATGTTGCCTAAAATTAACTAAATCTCGTGTCAATGAGTTTTCATTTTTTTTATCAGTGAAGTATTATATCAAAATTGTTTTTAGATCATCCCAATCATTATAATCATAAATTGAAATAATTTCTTTGGTTTTGCCAATAATTTTTGAAACTATACCGTGTAATAACAACATATTTTGAATGCAATTTCCATTCCATTCTATTCTATCGTAAAACTGATTCAATAAGGTTGTAGTTACTTTAATGAAATCATATAATTCGCAAGGTTTTCCATCAAAAGAAGGTAAAATACAAAGCGTCTTAATATCAAATTGTGGGACTGCCATTGTAATATCGTTTTCCTTATTTATTATAGTAGAATCAGGAATATTATCAATTATATTTAAATTAGAGATTAAGGTTGCAAAAAACTTTGCGGATATATCACTTGAAGGATTATAACTAAATGATTCTGACATAAGTAAGTACTCACAGAAAAATGGCGATGATTAACTTCATGTCCAGTAGACTGTAGAATGTTTTCTATTCCTCTGAAGGCTGAGCTGCAATTGCTGTCCGTCAGGAAAGTTCTTTTCTTGGGTTTTCACTTAGTTTCAAGTTTCACTGTATATTGAATTTCAAATCGCGAATGAACGTTCAAAAACGACGAGTTTCCACTACTAGGACTCTTTCACGATCCTACTGACTACATCAATTATATTTTAATATTCGAAACTTGCTTTTTTAGAAACAAATTATATTGAATATATTATACAATAAAACTAATATTATAAGTGTAAAAAGAAAAGATATAGGTCACTACTATGATATATGCCAGAATGAATATTAATTGTTCTCCTATCTTATTTATAAACTTTGATTATCCTCGAG
The DNA here is from genome assembly GCA_910591675.1 of Galerucella calmariensis. Taxonomy (NCBI): domain Eukaryota; kingdom Metazoa; phylum Arthropoda; class Insecta; order Coleoptera; family Chrysomelidae; genus Galerucella; species Galerucella calmariensis. The sequence continues at coordinate 69,509 of CAJUYG010001048.1, forward strand.
ACTTGCTGAATCTGCACTATCCGCTGTGAATGAATAGTACCATTGTCTTATTGAAATGTAACTTATCAGAGAACAAATTTGCAATAAGTTATCAAAGTAACTGAAAAGTTTACCAGTGTTCCAGTGTGAGCAGTTATAATTAGTTCATAATTTCACTATAACGTAGAAGTCGCTATAGAAACAAAAAAAAGGGAGTTGGTTGTCTGTCAAATTTGACAAATAAAATAAGTTTCAAGCTCCTGACTATTTTTCATTATGAAATGGAATAATCTCCCATTAAGACTCACAATAAAAAACACAATCCTCGGGTCCGGTAAGGTTCGCGACCCTCGGAATTTTGCAACGATTTTTTTCAATAGAAAGCCCTATTGCTATAGATCATTTTAATAAAAAAAATTCTTGGATTATTCACTTTTGAAAGAGAAAATCGCAATTGAAAGTACCTATAATTCGCAATTTTTTTTAAATATTCAACAATTTTCAATAATTTTGTCTTGCATTGAGTGGTGAGTGGGCGATGTTGCCAGTTTTCATTTCCGTAGCTCGTTACGGCTTGGAAATAGCACCAAGATTTTAGATTTACCTTTTCTCATATAACACCAATGTACTCACTATCTTTATGATCTAAAATGTATGTATTGATAATGTACTTTTTTGTTCATAATATTCTATGTTCCACAGGTACTAACTTGGTACATATATTCTATGACGTTAGAGTAAAAATTAAGAATTATGTATATTTTTGTGATTTTAGTTGGAAATTAACATTGAATGTCCCGATAAGTAGGTATATAAATATTCGTCCTATCACGAACATATTGCTGATAATAAAAAAAAGGGTTTTTAAAATAATCGCGAGAACACAGTTCCAGTGGATTGTTCTATTCAATTTTAGCCATATTTCATATTTATATTGCTATTATTCCACATTCGAAAAATGTTCACTTGAATAAATGGGAAAATATAGTTTTCATAAAAGGATCGAAAAACCTCATTCATGTGGAATACAATATTGGACACTTTTTCGAAAAGAGGAAGGAAATAAACATGTATGTATATAGATAGACATGAATTTTCTAATTCCGAGATCTGGATTGATTGATTGATATCGCGAGCGAAGCGAGCGCGCCAGATCGACGTTTCGTTTCGTTTGCGAAACGTCGAACCGGTGCGCTTTCATGTGGAATACAAATTATTAGACACTTTTTCGAGAAGGGGAAGGGAATCCATTTTTTCACCTCAAATAGACTCTATGGGATTCCCACTAGAGCAAAAAAATTTTTCATAATTCAACACACATCGCTTCCCGACCAACTGACACAGATCAAAGCGTAACTAAAATATCGTTAAATACGGAGCAAGAGAATGAGAAAAAATTGTTGACCATATCTATCATTTGAATTTTCATGATTATAAATGCAAATAACTTCATATTGTTATATATTCATGTAATCTATTACAATGCATACAGCTGAAAGAAAATTAAGACCACTTGACAACGCTGTTAGGAAGTGTCACCTGATCCTAATTCATGAGCCTAGAATACTTAGACATAAGATTATAGTGTGTAATTTTATAAGCTTAAGTGTCAAACGAAAATATTATTTTATTTTCTTCCGTTTTTTTTTGTGAAACAGACTGACATTCAGTTCAAGATAATAACCTTCACTGTTTAAAGTGAAAATATTTATCGTGAAATAGCATGAATCAGTGTTGAAAAAGTACAATTTTTTAAACTAAAATCGTGATTTTTAAAGTAATTACTGGATGGTCCTTCAAAATTTTTGTTCTAATCTGCTTTATTTAAGGTAAGCTTTCAAACAAATCTAAAATTAACATTAAATTTCGAGGGGAGCGAAGTAGACCAGAACCCAATCCTCTTTCTCCGCTACTAAGCCTGTAATCGAGGCCCCTGGTATAGCAAGTAAGTGAAAAACCAATCCATCTTAATGAAAAATATACAGTCCACTCAGCTCATTTCCCAAATGGAGGAAAAAAGTCAATGAAAACAATCCTCCAGTAACAAACGTTATTGCGAGACACGGAGTCTTTCTAGAAATGCGTTCTGATCAAAAGCAAAATTTTTAATCCGAATTATGGCAGGAGTTGATGAAGACATTGGACCTTAAGCAAACTCGATCTGCGCCTGTCCATCCACAGTCCGATGGAATAGTGGAAAGGCATCATGGAACTATTCGCCAATATCCCCAATATCCTCTCTTTTTGCTAGCCTATAAAAGTAGTTATGAACATTAATCAACCGGTATAGTTCATTTATGGTAGTGGGAGAGAAATGGATCTTTCTCATAATCTTCTTTCTGTGAGACTTCTTCCTGGTGAAGGAGCAGAAAAACGTACACCTGCAATGTACATAGAAAGCTCGAAAAAACATTGAAAACGGTCTACAATGTTGTTTGTGGACGTTTGAAGCTCTGCAAAGATAATGTGTAGGCAAGAAGTCCGTTATTTTTATTCTCATGTTATTTGGCTTGTCCCTGTTAAAATTATCAACAAAATAGTGGTTTAAATTCTGTTGCATTCGTTATTAACCACAGTTGATGAATGGATGAACAGATATTTGGCTCGTCTGGAATTATCTTCATCAATTGATCTATCCGTGAATAACTGAAGGAGCAGAGGTTTGTCATGAGAAATTATTGAACTTTAATAGGAGGGCATGTTGATAACTCCTTCCAAATTCTTGATAGGTAGTATTGGAGACAATTGGTATTATAATTTAGTTGTGACAGTGGTATAAATCAATAAAAAATGAATGATTGCTCAAATTACTTATTAATTTCACCAAAAGGACAATGTTTTCATTTTTCTGTAACGATATCCCCCTGAAATATCGTTCTAGAGACGACTATGGTTCGATACAAAACTGTTTTTACCAAGCCAGTGTAGATATAAAAGGACGACCGAGAATCGTAGGAGGCAGTCTAGCGAGGTATTGACTCGGTGGGCTCCCTTTCTCCGGTTGGCAAGGTACTGACTTGTCGACAATCCCTCTCCTCGTTCAGCAGGGTATTGACCTGTCTGGATTAACCTGTCGGCGCTTAAGGTATTGACTTCAGTGCAAATCCTGAAAGAAATGTGCTGACTTTCGTACTAATCCGAAGTTCCCGTCCCTAAGGTACTGACTTGGGGATAATCAATCCCCTGACTTTCGTAATACTTTGAAACTCCTGTCCCTAAGGCACTTACTTAGGGATATCGTATCCTCGTTGAAGGTATTGACTTCAGCGTACATGTAGAAAATCGATATAGAGCGGAAGGTATTGACTTTCGCCCTTTCCTGATTTTCCCGTCCTTAAGGTATTGACTTTCAAATCAGCCGTTAAACCCACATACGTTTTTGTAAATACTGACTGTATATAGTATATTCAAGAATAAACTTTTATTTTATATTGGAATCTTGTCTCTGACTGTACGCACCTACCCGGCAATACGTAACTACTGAAACGTGAACTTCGCGTTCAGCCTTTCAGCTTTCATATTTATCATTGAATTTCTTCCGAATTTTGGTTTTTGGTAGAATAGTCCATATATATTTCCTAAAATAATTGCTTTTGAAAAATTAATAAATTATTTCATTTTTGTAATTTGTGGTGGAATAAACTAATAATCCAAAAATCAAGATTCTTTTAAGTATTTTACCGCGAAATTTGAAATTTTGAATTGTCTTTAAAGAAGAATAAGAAAGGTTTCGGCAGGTCTTTTCTCATCGTCTGTCGACAAAGAAGCAAGTCTGGAACTGTGCAGTAATACATTTAATAATTTTAACACAGCTCTTGGGATACAATTTCTTGGAGTACCTAACAAGTTCCTGGGATACAATTTATTGTATCAAACAAACAGTTTATATACTTGATACAGTTTCCTGGGATGAAGGTCCCTTTGGAGTAACAAGTTTCCTGAATATAGTTCCATGGAGTAAACAGTCCATAAGAATACATCAGTAGTACCTACATCAACAGTTACAGTACAACTTTATCTTCACAAACAAAAGTTCTAGAGTGCTAAGTATTTTTTTATTGTCATTAACCCATCTTTTTTGTATATCAATATAGAAATTATATACATTTTTTTATCTTGATAGTTTTATTTACTACACAGAAAAGTTAAGTTCTTTTTTATTCAACAGATTAAAAGTTAGGTAACCTTCAAATTTGATTTTGTTTCTAATCTTCTTTTAGGAAAGAAAATTAGTGGCGCCCTAAAATTGCTTTTTTTTTAGGTTTGCCTAAATACATTTTTTTCTTAAGATCAATAAGGTAACAAAGCCCTGCGAACTGGCTTAGTTTACTACCAAATTTAATTGGTTAGTTAGGCAAGAACCTGCAGCTATTCAACATCATTTTTTTACGTCATTCAATTGGTTTCACCACCCATACGGAGGGTTACAAATGGCGCCCGAGCAGTGAAAAAATAATAGAAACATATTACATTCGCCCGGCAAGGAGGACAACAGACGAAAGGATAAGGATTTTGGGTAAGACAAATATTTATAATATTTTATCATGTCAGACGACGAGCAAAATTCCAACCAAGACGGATCTGTCAAAGTAGGTTGGATCTACAAGTTGAATGAAGATGAATTGATAGGAGAACTAAACAAGCGAAACTCAACAGATGGTACCGTAAAGGAATTAAGATATAAACTGGTGAGCTAAGTCAGATCAACTGAACAGAAAAACACCGAACCTCTCACCTCCATCCAGACCACTAACACAGTCACGACAAACGAAGACATGTGCAAACAGATAGACTCCATCAGAAAATGGGGACTACATTACGACGGTACCACAGACCCCATAGATTTCCTAGAACGTCTAGAAGAACTCCAAACTGCATACGAATTACAGGGTAACGTTATGTTAAGAGCCTTGACAGAAACCGTAAAAGGAAAAGCGATACTTTGGTACCGCAATAACAAAAAATACTGGGACAATTTGGAAGATTTTATAGGAGACTTCATCAACTTCTTCGCAGCCACAAATAAAATACAGATACTAGAGGCCCAGATACGTGACCGAATACAAAGAGAGAGCGAAAAAAACTCAGGAATACATCATAGATATCCAGACACTCATCCGGAGACATGGCGGTTTTGACTACCAAGAAGAATTAAACAGAATATACATAAACATGAAACCACAATACAAGCTGTACCTAAAAAGACAAGAAATCTTATCAGTCCAGGACCTCATAAGATTGGCAGAAGAATACAAGATGATACAGGCGGATATTCGAAAAAAAGATACTACAGACAATTACAGACCAAATTGGAGACAAGCAAGACGGACAAGCAACGATAAAATACAAAACTACAACAGACAAACATGCTGCTGGAAATGCGGGAAAAATGGACACAACCGTAGAGTATGCCGTGCAACTCCTATCCTTTTTTGCAGCCACTGCGGAACTATGGGCACTACATCCAATAACTGCAGATGCCAAGTACAGACGGAAAACTCCAGGAGGGCTTGGTCCAGAGGAGAAAACCCAGCCAACGCATAGAGACCTCCTTAACAACCGGCCACAACCAATATTCAACAGACCAACGACCACACGTAACTTCAACGTTTAGAAACGGGAAAACACTTAAAGCATTACTGGACACAGGAGCTCAAAACTCATTTATTGGAGAGAAAGGGCAAAAATATCTTAGAAGAACACAGGACAAATGTCACATACCAAAGCATGAAAATTACATTAGGAGACGGCAGATCCAGCAAAACAGAATACAGTTACACAGTAGACTGTTCCATAAACAACAAATAGATCAAAGCTAAATTACATTTCCTCCCAAACTTATTATCCTAAGCAGTTATAGGAATACAAGAGATATACTTTGGCAAGTTTATCTGAAACCGTGAAATGAATGCAGTCGAAAACATTCGACATTGTCACCTTTAACTATGAAAAAGCTGAAGTGTTAACTATGTAGTGATAATAATTATAAATGGGTCTTTTCATTAATAACAATATTAAGAATATGATTAAACGTTAATTTTATAATGTGCTTGTTTCCTTGGATTTATTATATCAACATTATTTTTTCAATTTATGAATATTAAAAAATTAACACTTCTCCAAATTTGTTATGGGTTTTTTGAAGCTCTGGCAGCGTTGTACGAAAACCATAATGACCACACCCTCCGAATTACATAATTGGTGATTTGTATCGACCAGCTGACTTCTTATTGGCAAGCGCGTGCGTGAGATCTTCCCTCTCAGTTCGTCAATTGACTGATATTAATTTATCCAGTGGCGTTGGTATTGTCAGTGACATTTGTATTTTCATTTTTACTTGGTAAAATAGGTACCGTACGCTATTTGTTCGTTTGACAGATAGGCGCCAGGCCGCATAGCTTCAGATAAACTTGCCGAACAAAGATAGGGACTGAATTTGACAAATATTATATACGAGATAAACACAACAACTGAACACCGACCGTTACCCAGGAAAATAAACTATGTTACCAACCGGATACAGACCAATCCAACACCCGAAGAAATACCGAACATTGCACCGGAATACTCAAACGTTTTCCCGACAGACCAGATCGATATAAACCCAACTTTAAGCCATACCGAAAAGCAGGAATTGCAAAACCTACTTCAAGTAGAACTCGACAAGTTCAAACAAATCAAAGGGATTACATCTCTCATAGAACACAAAATCAAACTGAAACACAACACACCGATTAAAAAAAGATACAGACCGCGAAACCCCGCAATGCAAAAGATAATAGACAAGATGTTAGAAAAAGGAGTAATAGAAAGGTTAAACAGTCCATACAGCTCCCCGATCGTCTTGGTGAAGAAAAAGGATAATAAAGGCTACCGATTCATTATAAATTTCAGGAAAATTTATGAAATCTAGGAAAAAGATGCTTACCCGTTACCATACATCAACCAAATACTGGAAAAACTAAAGTCAGCCAAATATTTCACCACAATAGACCTAAAGAACGGATATTGGCAAGTACCACTCGCTGAAGACAGCAATCCCGTAACAGCTTTTATAGCACCAGGGAAAGGGCTTTTCCAGTACAAAGTACATCCATTTGCACTCCACGCTGCCTCCGCAACTTTTTAACGCCTATTAGACACAATAATCGGACCATAATCAACGCTTTCGCATACTTAGATTGTAAAGGTAAAAATTCTCCGTAAATCATTTATTTCTTAGATGCCATAGAAATCAATTGTACATTACGAATAGTATTCGCAGTTCCGCTCTGCACCGTACCCTACTCTATGCGACGCGAAAAATCGCCCTCAGGGAATTTTAGTTTTCGAGTTACAATAGATATGATTTTATTAGGTAGAGAAAATGTGAAAATCGTTATAAGGTTTTTCAATTGTTAAAAGGAGTTAATGCAAAGAAGTAAACAGGGTGGGGGCATTTATAGGTCAGCTGGGGATAGGGAACACTGTTGCTGAGTATTGGATTAACCATGATTTCGTTCTAGGGTTTTTGTAATTTTTTTTGTTATTGTTGATTTTTTATAGCCCTTTTTTTTATTAGCGAACAATTATTTCCGAATAAAAAGTTCAAATAGCTGCTGGGAAGGTGAGACTTTTTGAAAATAATACTTAAAATAAAAGGTGGTCTTTTCAATAGGCATTAGACACAAGTTTATTGAATATAATTAAAAATTTTTATGTTTACAGCAGGCTTTAATAGTGTCGTTGTAGATAACTAAAATAGGTGAAATTA
>CAJUYG010001048.1:87240-99786 GCA_910591675.1 Galerucella calmariensis
TAGTAGTAGTAGTAGTAGTAGTAGTAGTAGTATTAACGTGTTTTGTAGAAGGAAGTATCTGCAAAATTTTAACATTTGTTTGAGAGCTTGGTTTTGAATTGTAATTGTTGGGTGTTCCGACCCCATTCGAGGTAGAAGTACCTATTTGGTGTAAAAGAGTGGAATGTCGTCCATTGCAAATTATACAACCTGACGACCTACAATCTGAATTCCTGTGCCCTTTTCGCAAACAATTAGTGCAAAGAGATAATCGTTTCACCTCCTCAAAGCGTGACGACACTGGAAGTGCCTTGAATTTTGGACATTTATAAATGAAATGTTTATCATTGCAAGAAGGACAAACAATACTAGATTGTTCGAATGATTGAAAACTTTGTTTTTGATGATACCCGAAGTTTCCGGTTAATTTTGTATCTAGTGCCTCCAAAACTTGACACCTTTGCGTTGAAAATTTAGAAAAATCATCGAGTTTAGGCTTACTAATATTCTTGCTAAAGTTTTCTCATTCGCGTTTTGTGGAAAAATCCAGTTTTGTGTTTGAGAGATAGATTATAATCGTGCTCGAACCCTCAATCGGCTCGGCCAAGCTTTCCAAAGCGCGTACATTTTTTAAACATGTATCGAGAAAAGTACGTAAAGTGACGTGAGATTCTTTATGTAGAACTGGTGAGTCAAAAATGTCTTTAAGGTGTGCGTTAATTATAGCCTTTTTGTTATCAAATCTATCCGTTAGTAAATTAATGGCGGTCAAGTAATTAGCATCCGAGAGGGGTAGTGACGCGATTACTTGCGCGGCCTCACCTTTCAAACACGATTGAAGATGATAAAACTTTTCAATATTTTGCAATGCAATATTGTTATGTGCCAAGGCGGTAAACGTGTCCCTGAACCTTTGCCTGAAAAGTCGGGCATTTTTATGGCCTGCAACTTTGTATTCGGTTGCAACTGACTAACCGCGACGGAGTTAACAACGGACGTTGGAGAATTAACCGGTGTTGAAAGACGGAGCATGAAATCAGTCGCGGTGGGAATGGCTTTGAAATATTTTTTTTGAAACTCCTCTCGTTGCGTGCTAGTTTGCTCTTGGTTTGTGGTACCCGTTTCGAGCATTACATCCTCGAGCTCACCCTGTTTAATTTTAAATTCAGTTAAAATATCTATCGTGGCTTCATAACGAGTTTCGATTTCTGTAAGCGTGTATTTTCCGGTAGTATACTTGTCTAAATAGGTTTGAAACCGAGTGAGTTCAGCTTAAATTTGACCGCGACGAGCTATCAAACGCTTTCCTTCGTTTGCCTTTTCCTCCATTTTGTCGTTAAACTATTTTCGAGAAAACGAGATAAGTAATTTAAAATACGAGAAAACGAGAATTTGGTTTTCTCGTTAACCTTTAATGAGCCGAGTTGTATCTAATACCTATATTAATTGATGAAATATAAACATTACCATAAATATTTCAGAATATTCGAGAAACAAAATAATAACAAGTCGTGAATTGGCGTTATTATGTGTCTATAAAGACCGATAGCTTGTTTACATGACGTGAAATGTACGAAATAATCACCTTATTATACGATGTTAGTTTAAAATTATTATGAAACAATAGAGTAAATAATATTAAAACAAGTGGTATGAGAACAGGAATCAAAAAGGTATTATGTAAATTGATGGAAATTGATAAGGATGGATTTTTACCTGACCTCGAACCAATATCGAGTGCTTGGCCGGTCTTGTACAAGTCTTTCTGCTGAATATTTCGGGATATTGCGTGTGTTTGCTGCCTTCGAGCTGCCGTGAAATTTATAAAACTGATGTGGCGATGCTTCCTTCGTTCAATTATCCGAGACAAGGAAATAAAGTGTTTTGGAAACAGCACCTTGTTCACAGTTTTACTAGATATTTTAATTTATTTTGATCACAAATAGGAGCAGTAACTCGTTTCAAAATCAACTACTGAGCGAGCAGTCGAGAGGACCAGTAGAGGCGCGCAGGCCGATCAACAAATGCGAGGTTGCCACTAACATAAAAAATTCCAGCACTATACATAAAAATAAAAAACTATAAACTAATACTAAACACCCTTTATCCAGCTGTCATTTCTTGCCACAATATTCATAATTATAATTTTGTTGTTAACTTCCGGATAAATCCAACAGTCACTTTATCGGCAGATTCATAATGTGACCCTAAATGGCTTGTAACTGCAGGGAACTAAATCTGCATTTTTTCATGAAAAAAGGTTAATTTACAACAAATGCTGGAAATAATCTTGTATTAGAAGTTGTCGAGTTATTCCATGGTCATTAATTCTGTGGCCTCTAATTTCCTGAAAGGTTTATGGCTGCTTCGACTTCAGGATTGACAGGGGGCATGTGGTCTTAGCAATTAATGGCTATGTTGTGTGAAACTGCAGTCGTTACAACAATTTTTTCAATTCCAGGTTAATTCAATCTTATGCATAGTACTAAAACAGGAAATCTTTTATTCAATAATACACCAAAGCATCTTTCATGGGGTTTATGGCTCTGTTTTAAAATTCATTGTATAGATTTTGTGCGGGAGTATTAGGGCTTCCCAGGGAGTTGGAAGATAACGGCTCACACCATCACTTTCTCCCACCAGTATGCTATCCTCTCCGAAAGCATTCATTTCTATACGTGATCAGTAGATACTGTCGGTTGACAATGTCAAAAAAATTAAAAAATAACAACTTTTCGAGGTTAAATTTACTCGATTAAGTTTTAATTCTCCAATTTTGTCCGGTGAAAATATGTCATTTTTAAAACTCTAGTTAAGGTTAACCAGATATTGCACAACGAAAAATAAACATTAAACTGAGTTTGAGAGATAACTGTTTATTGTACAACTCGCCCTTAGAGTTACTTTATGAAGAAATTATTAACATAGGTAACATTGACTCGAGTAAAACTAATTTTTGCACACCATCCCGTTATACGTAATAACAAAAAATCCTCTTGTGTGTATTATTGCAGTATGCGATGTAAAAACAGGATTAGTCCCAATAAACTATGTATAATGGAGAAATTGTAAAGTGAGAGCTATTTAATATTCTGATTTGTTCTAGACAATACAAGAAGATAATTTTAGCAGATATCAAGGCTATGTTTTCACAAATTTTGATAGCCTCGCAACATACAGTTTTATTTAATATGTTATGTCGCGAAAACCCAAATTTCTCTATTCTCTATTCTCCCATTAGACTATTAAGAGTTTTATTTGGAATATGAAGCTCACCTTTCCCAGCGACTCGATGTTTAGTGAAACCCGCCAAAAACGAAAAAGGGAAGTTTCCCCTTGCCTCCAAAATGGTATTTATGCCAAACTGTGATTTTGGATCTTGTGTTATGGAAAGACAAGTTTTAAGTGCAATATGTAAGTTTTACTATCCAACTGGGTTTGTAGGGCCTTTATTGGTCAAAAGTGAAGGGACAAAAAGCTGTTGCGAGACGATATCGTACCAATTGAAATATTGAATCTCTGGAGAAATTTTTCTGAAGAAATATTGAAAATTGAAGCAATTTCAATCCCACGTGATTTGAAAATATTTAACGCAAAAAAGGTAAAGTTAATAGGATAATAGGATACTGCTTACGGGTGTGTACTCTACATTCGTTCATTGAAAAGTAAGTGAGTTGATGTAACTTTATTATGCTCAAAATCTAGAATAGATCCCATCCAAAAAATTAAAAATTAACTATATTTTATCTTAACTAGGAACTCGATGCAGCATTGCTTCTATCAGCATTGAAGAGCAAAATTTATGAACTATTGCGGGAAAAATAGATGTTCAGTTATTTTCTGGCAATAGTATAGTTTCAGGTTGAATAAAAACAGATCCACTGAAGCACAATATCTATGTGGTCGATAAAGTTATAAAAATACAACAATTGACGAAATATTCCAATTGGGGATATATTGATTCTTTAAACAATCCCAGGCCCTCTTTTCAGGGGTATAGAACCAGAGTCACACCCTGTCGTAGCAAAGTCCAAAAAATGTTGAAGACAAATATTTCATACACAATATCCCAGAAATTCCAAATCCGTTGCCTGAATAAAAGTTTGATGTTTTGATGGCAAAAAAGGGGGAAAATTCATTTTTGAAACATTCAAGCATGACTTAACTGCATAGTATAGTGGCATACATTTTCAGATATTATAATAATTTGAAAAATGAAATTCACAATAATTTATAGCCTTCTGAACTAGACCATTATCTGAAGTAATCATTAAATTAGAGCGGAAAGAAAAATTTGCTCCAGATGAAAGCAACTTCAAATACAATATTAGATATTCAGTCAAACTTATTTATAGATCCCAATAATTCCCAATAATTTTACAAAAAAAAGTTACATAAGAATAAATAATCAAAAGAAAGCATTTAAAACTGTATCAGGAGTAGGTCCAAAACCAATGTAATCAAAGTCGTGAAATCAAAAAACACATTCACAACTGTGTAGTATGTTTTAGGTTAAAGGCTAAGGTATCTACTAAGCTTATTACTAACTCCTGATAGAGTAAATTCTAGTCGAGTGTTTAAAAATGACTTCTGTGGATATTTTATCTTTTTCCGTTTTGCAGTAAAAGCAGTCCATTTAGAGCTCGTCTCCGATCTGATCACAGAAATCTTTTTAGCAGCGTTAAAACGTTTTACGGTACGTCGAGGACTCATCTCTAGGATTTTTTGTGACTATGGTAGTACCTTTAAAGGTGCAAAAAATGAATTGCAGGAGCTGTACAAAAATCAACAAAGCTCACAACATAAAAACAAACTTATAGACTATATAGGTACTGCCGTTGAAAAGAATAGCGGGAAATTCTTCATTATCTATGAATAATTCAATTCTGTAATAATTGAAATTGAGGGTATTTTGAACTCTAGGCCGATAACTGTCTACAGATCCTCCTGTTGAAAAACATTTGCGCGCCCCATATTATGCAGAAGCTTGGTGGCCCATGGCGCAAGAGCGACTTCGCGTCGATAGAAGGGGTCGAAGCTATCGACCCAGTGATGATGTAAAAAAGAGACGTTATTGTTATGTTGTATTGTAACGATCTATTTTTGTCAATGTAATATCATTGTCTTATAACACATGGCAGTAAATATTTTTAAAAGTGAAAAACCATATTAACATTGTTAATGATTTATATAATATTGTTTTTTCATAGAGGGCGAATTTTATTTTAATAAAAAAACTGTAACTGTCAATCTTAATCAAAAAATAGTACAATCTGTCACGTTATTTATGTAATCACTTTATATTTCATCACCAATAAAATATTGATAAACACACGGGGTATTTACTCATAAGCTCAAGAGCAGCGAAAGAAAGTGCCCGCAAACATTGGTCCTTCGAGCCGGATATCAGTACCTGTACGGAAGAACAGCAGTCCGAGTAGGAACAGGTCAGAATTTCTAGCTACTTATTCTAATCGTCTCGATTGCATCTTTTCAATATTTTATAACTCGTTTAGTACCCAGATAATATTTAGTGATTGCAAGATTTAAAAGGCATTCATTTTTACCATATTGTTTAAAAGTAATATTAAACATTCACGTCATTACGCCACGCCATTTCATATCTTTCACTGATCATTTATTAACTACATCATTCCAAATAAAACTCAAAAAGAAAAATAGTAATATTGTGAACAATGGAGGAGGCTCGAATAATTGATCAGAATTTAAAACGTTTAAAAAACGAAAGACGCCATTTCAAGGCTGAATTAACACGCTTAGAAACATTTTTGAAGAAAATAGATTTATCAGATATACCTTTTGAAAATATTAAAATCCGTTGTGACACAATAAAACCGCTTTTAACCAAATTTCAAAATGTGCAATTTAAAATAGAACAAATTTACATTGATAATTTTTCCGATCAATTTGATGAACAAGAGGCAAATGTAGAATATACAAATTTTGAAATCAAATATTATGAAACCGTCGCTATGTGTCAGCGTTTTTTATCACAATTACAACCAAGCGTTAACGAAAACTGCAATTTGCGTCATAGTTCAAATGGATCAGCGGAATCACTTGTTGAATTGGCATCCTCAGCTAGACCAAAAACCACGGCAAAACTACCATCTTTAAAATTACCAGAATTTAACGGGGTATATGGGGATTGGCAAGGATTTTTCGACACATTCCATGCACTTATTCATGAAAACAAAAATTTATCGAATGTTGAAAAATTCTACTACCTACAAGCCTCATTAAAGGGGGAAGCAGCTAATGTTATTGCTTCGTTACCTATATCTTCTACAAATTACAGCACAGCATGGAGCCTACTCCAAAAACGATATGAAAATAGAAAGGTTATAATAACTTCTCATTTGCGCGAAATAATGAATTTACAGTGTACGACAAAACAATCGCATTCATCGTTAAGACAGTTTTCTAATACATTTCTCAAAAATTATCGATCTTTGGAAGCATTAGGAGAAAATGTTATTGAATGGGATACTATTCTTTTATTCATATTGACCGAAAAATTGGATTCATTATCCAGAAAAGAATGGGAAATACATAGTACGGTTGTAGAAACTCCGAATGTCAATGACCTTATGGAGTTTATCACACAACGCTGCCAAATTCTTGAAGCGATAGACGAAAAGGCAATTACCGATTTGCGCAAACCGCACAGTAGCAATTCATTCTTGAACACGGGTACTCGTGAAAACAAACAGCTTTGTCCATTTTGCAAAGCATCTCATTATATATATTTCTGCGATAAATTCAAGGCTTTATCGGTAAATTCACGTTATTCTGAAGTGAAGCGTCTTCGTCTTTGCACGAATTGCCTCCGACCGGGTCATAAGTATACAGACTGCCGATCTGGATCATGTAAAATATGTCGTCAACGTCACGCCACCATGTTACACTTCCCGTCAAATCAAAACCGATCCTGTCATAATGATCAGGAGCCCGGAACTAATTCACATGATACTTTGCCAGCAAATACTGGCGGAGATTCAATTAATTCCTCTAACGATAATATTGCCCATCAATATCCTCAAACACAGCACACTGTCTTATCTAATTATTATAAAAAATCCTCGACTTCGATTATATTACTTTCCACGGCTATTGTTAACGCATACGATAAAAACGGAAATCCAATACCCTGTAGACTAATCCTTGATAGTGGATCTCAATCAAATTTTATAACCAAATCATTTCTCAACGTATTACAAATAAATACAAATACTGTAAGCATTCCGGTAGCAGGAATAAATCAAACTAGCACAAAAATAACTGAACGCGCACGAATATCCATATCGTCTCAACATACAAACTTTAAAACTGAACTGAATTTTCTTGTGTTACCCGCAATTACTAGTCGTATTCCTCAAGATACATTTGATATTTCGAATCTAGAAATACCTTCTGAATTAAATTTAGCAGACAACTTTTTCAATGTTTCATCCAATGTGGATATGTTACTTGGTTGTGAAATATTTTTTGAACTTTTGTGTATTGGGCAAATTAAATTGGGCAAGCATTTACCTATCTTACAAAAAACTTTGCTTGGCTGGATCATATCTGGAAATTTATCAGCTAATCAAAGGGCAAGGTTAAAAACCGCGATGATGACAAATTGTTTATTTTCGGATGTAAATTTAGAAAGATTCTGGTCGACAGAAGAAATAATGTCAACTCCACAAACCTTCATGACCAAGGAAGAACTAGAATGTGAAAATCTTTTCAGCCAAACAACTCGTAGGGATGAATCAGGTCGTTTTATTGTACAGCTTCCATTAAAGGAAAATTATGTCAACTTGGGCATGTCTGAACAAACGGCACTAATTAGATTTTATTCACTAGAACGTCGTTTGAGAAATAATCCCGAATTAAATATCTCATACACTTCTTTTATGAAAGAATATCAAGATCTTGGACATATGTCTGAGATTTCACGTGACTCCGTATCAAATACTCCAGTATATTATATACCACACCATAGTGTGGAAAAACCAGATAGCACAACTACTAAGGTTAGAGTTGTTTTTGACGCATCCTGCAAAAGCTCATCTAATTTATCGTTAAATGACATTTTAAAGGTAGGCCCAACAGTGCAAACAGATTTATTTTCGATTTTGACTCGATTCCGGCAACATGACGTAGTGTTGATTGCTGATTTGAGCAAATTTTATCGCCAAATATTAATTGATGAGAACCAACGAAATTTACAACGGATTGTTTGGAGATCATCTACAGACGAACAAATAAAACATTTTCAGTTAAACACAGTGACTTATGGAACAGCTCCAGCGTCATTTCTCGCCACACGTTGTTTAAAACAGATAGCGATAGAAAACTCTAAGGTATTCTTTGAAGAAAGCAGAATAATTGCATCCGATTTCTACGTAGATGACCTTTTAACAGGTGCTACTGACCCAGCTGTGCTTATCAATATAAGAAAAAATATATGCAATATATTAAACCGATATGGATTGGAACTTAGAAAATTCCAATCAAACGATTCACTCATACTTCAGGATTTAAAACTGAATGTAAATAGCAATACACCTTTTATAATATCTGACGACTCGACCACCAAGACACTTGGTATTTGTTGGATACCATCATTAGATATTTTTGAATACAATACTAATCTCATTTCTAATAATTTTAAGCCCACTAAGCGCACGATTCTATCATTCATTGCCAAACTTTTTGATCCGTTGGGTTTACTCGGGCCTATATTGATTAGAGCAAAAATCATTATTCAGCAGCTTTGGCAACTTCAAATCGATTGGGACGAAACTTTACCTAGTCATCTACATTCCGATTGGTTAAAACTGTATTACGAAATTTCTCATATAGGTTCAATTCACATTCCTCGACAAGCTGTAGTTAAATCGGCCAAATATATTCAAATTCATGGATTTGCGGACGCCAGCGAAGTAGCATACGCATGTTGCATTTACTTGCGTTCCATAGATAGCAATAATCATATTAAAACTCATTTATTATGTGCTAAGTCACGTGTCGCTCCATTAAAAACACTTTCAATTCCTCGATTGGAACTTTGTGGTGCTCTTCTACTGGCTAAGTTACTATCTAAATGTCTGGATGCTCTCACTATAAATATTGATCAGATATTTCTATGGTCAGATTCTACAATCGTACTATCTTGGATAAATGCGGAACCTCGGAATTGGAAAGTATTCGTTTCTAATCGAGTCTCAGAAATTCAGCGTTTGTCAAAAACGAAGGATTGGAATCACATTGCTTCGGAAATCAATCCTGCTGATATTATATCACGAGGCGCTAAGTTAGCAGACTTATCTCATTGCAAACTGTGGTGGCATGGCCCTCCATTTCTTAATCTTCATCATGATCAATGGCCTTTGCAAAATCATTGTTGGAAATCAACGACAGTTATTCCCGAGTCAAAAACTATATCACTTGCAACCGCTGTAAATCCAAAATTCGATATATTTAATAAATTTTCTTCGTTGACCAGGCTCATTAATGTATTCACTTATTGCTTGAGATTCATAAACAATACAAGGAATAATCAGTCAAATCAAAATTTTACTGGAAATTTACATCTCGAAGAGACACAAATCGCTACTATGAAGTTAATTAAATTAGTACAACTAGAATCTTTCGAGGATGAGCTGCAAAGCTTAAAAAATAATAAATGCATTTCTTCAAGGAGTAAGTTGAAACTGTTAGACCCATTTCTTGATAAAAAGGGCGTAATAAGAGTAGGAGGTAGGCTAACTAATTCCGGTCTTCCATATGATGCAAAACATCCCATTGTTCTTCCCAAAAAACACACATTTACTCAACTTGTCATCCATCATGAACACATACGAACGCTACATGCTGGCATTCAAACTACTCTCTCGCATGTGAGGCAAAAATACTGGCCAATAAATGGTCGCCAATGTGTGAAGTCTTGCATACAAAAATGCGTCACGTGCTTTAGAGCAAATCCAACTACTGTCGAGCCTAAAATGGGCAATTTACCAAAATTACGAGTTACTCCTGCTAGGCCATTTTTATCGGTTTCGCTTGACTACGCTGGTCCATTCGACCTAAAGGATGGTAAAACTCGTACAACGAAAATAATCAAAGGTTATATTTGCATATTTGTATGTCTTGCCACGAAGGCAGTTCATCTCGAACTCATATGCGATCTAACTAGCGACGGTTTTTTAAGTTTATTAAAAAGATTTTTCTCTCGAAGGGGTATTTGCACAGATATCATATCCGATAATGCTTCAAATTTTGTTGGTGCGAATAATACACTTAAAAACTTCCAAAATCTCCTCGATTGTTCAAAAATGAAAAATTACTTTTTACAATCAAACATTCAATGGCATTTTATACCTTCAAGGTCTCCGCACTTTGGAGGCTTACATGAATCAGCAGTTAAATCATGCAAACACCATCTTAAACGAATTTTAAACAACATTCGTTTAAATTATGAAGAATTTTACACTCTAATAACTCAAATCGAGGCGATTATGAATTCCCGACCTTTATTTCCGCTGTCTACGGATCCGAACGACCTAGAAGCTATCACACCAGCCCACTTCTTAATAGGACATCCACTTACGGCACTACCGGAACGAGATCTAACGAACACACCAATCAATCGTATCAAGCGGTACCAGCATCTCCAAAAAATGGGTCAACATTTTTGGTCTCGTTGGGCCAAAGAATATTTGCATCACCTGCAGCAGCGCACAAAATGGCAAGTCAATCAGAAACACGAGGTTAAGTTAGGAGCCTTAGTACTTCTTCACGAAAACAACGTACCGTCTATGCAGTGGTCGTTAGGACGTTTATTGGAAGTTCACCCCGGCAAAGACGGAATTATACGTGCAGTCAGTGTAAAAACAAAGACTGGAATAGTGAAACGAGCTGTAGTGAAGGTGTTTTTTCTTCCTATAGACTGACTGACAAAAATAGTTATTGAATATTTGAAATTTTAATATTTCAAAGGGGGGAGTATGTTAATGATTTATATAATATTGTTTTTTCATAGAGGGCGAATTTTATTTTAATAAAAAAACTGTAACTGTCAATCTTAATCAAAAAATAGTACAATCTGTCACGTTATTTATGTAATCACTTTATATTTCATCACCAATAAAATATTGATAAACACACGGGGTATTTACTCATAAGCTCAAGAGCAGCGAAAGAAAGTGCCCGCAAACAAACATACAGTCCACTATATTTGAAGAGGTGTCCTATGTCACCAGAACACCTCCTGACCTAACTTACCTGACTCCTGACGATGGGTATGAAATGACAGGTCCAATTCGTTGATGAGGAGCGTAGGTCCATGGCTATTGAACCATAATCACATAATAAATCTTCAGCAGAAATAAATTGAATATACCAAAAATATGATTCAGTCCTTATGAAATAAAGTCGGTCAATTCAGTTAAATGTCTAGTGATGATGCCAAATGGAACTCCCATATTGATTTAATAGTAACAAAAGTAGATAGCAGCCTGTATCATGCGTGCTTTGTGTGGAACATATTGGGGTGGTGATCCTGAAACCCTTTAAATTTTCCATTATGGCTTAGTACAGAGTCACCTACACTATGAATGTCAAATAACTACCAATTGCACACTATATCTCCCCAAGAAACTAGATTATGTACATCACTAAAGTACAAGAGTACCTATAATTACATGATATATGTGATGTACCCCAATACATGCCCTGTTGAGTGAATGTAGCCAAATTCCCTGTAATGCTTATAAATAACCTCATTATATCTGCTCTCAATCAATTGAATATTGAGAACCAAATGAATAAAAATATCTAGAAATGTAACCCTCCGTATGGGTACTTACGTATTGCCGGGTAGGTGCGTATAGTCAGGGACAGGAATCCAATATAAAATAAAAATTTATTCTTAAATATACTATATACAGTCAGTATTTACAAAAACGTATGTGGGTTTAACGGCTGATTTGAAATGAAGGCTTGTATTCCTGGGATTTCGTCATAGGCGACGTCTTCTGTTTTTGAAACTATGACCAGCGGAGTGTCTATCAGTTCTTACAGTAAACGCAATGGAATATCCCTAAGTCAATACTTTAGGGACGGGAAAATCAGAAAAGGGCGAAAGTCAATACCTTCCGCTCTATATCGGTTTTTTACATGTACGCTGAAGTCAATACCTTCAACGAGGATAGGATATCCCTAAACTTACCTTAGGGGCAGGAGTTTCAAAGGATTACGAAGAAAGTCAGTACCTTTCGTGAGGATAGTCAGGACTGTACAGGGACAGAAACTTCGGAGTAGTACGAAAGTCAGTACCTTTCGTACATAAACGGTTCAGGATTTGCACTGAAGTCAATACCTTCAGCGCGGACAGGTTAATTCAGACAGGTCAATACCCTGCTAAACAAGGAGAGGGATTGTCGACAAGTCAGTACCTTGCCAACCGGAGAAAGGAAGCCCACCAAGTCAATACCTCGCTAGACTGCCTCCTACGATTCTCGGTCGTCCTTTTATATTTAAACTGGCTTGGTAAAA
>CAJUYG010001049.1:3963-39792 GCA_910591675.1 Galerucella calmariensis
ATAATGAAACAGTTTTCAAACTATTAAAACTGATTTGAAGATGAATTTTTGGTTTTGGGTGGCAAATAGTCTCGGCTGACTATTTAAAAAATAAAACTAAAAAAAATTTTTTTTACACAAAACATTTTTTCTTGGTTTTTCATATACAAACTTTTTTTTTTCATTTTCCAGTATATTGTAAGAATACGTAAAATGAAATAGTTTCTAGCCTTTTAATTTGACGCTTCGCTGGTCGCGAGTGGACTCACAATTCCCATCTATAAACTTATGTTTTCTATTTACACGTAAGAAATATGAACCAATGATAACATTTCAAAATGCGCATACGAAGTGTATTTAAAACCAAGCGGCGAATGTTGTTCATTCTGGGATCTGTTTCCCTTAAAGGAATGTCCAAATGTCTTCAGTTTAACGACAGACCACACAAACTTTTATTAAAATCATAATTAATGTAGGAACTTCAATTTTTTGGATGTTTTTTTGTGTAATCTTGCAACTTTCGACGTAAACTATCTCAAACAGTATAATTCTCACTAGTAATACTAGAGGGCAAATTATATTATTAAATTATTTTCAAAATATTCATGAGCTCCAAAAAAATTTCCGGATATAATTTGACCTCGTGAGAGACTGTCAAAAAAATATTCTGTTGTTATAAACTTCAACAGATTTCCAATATACTTCGCTGTTCGGTACCAACAAGGAAAAAAATGCCCATACTAGAATAAATCCGTTGCCATGGTGATATATGTCAAAAAAACACGTTGTTGCGTGTTGCTCAAAGATAATAGCCCTCGGCCTTCGGCCTTGGGCTATTATCAAGCAACACGCTTTCAGCATTCTCTATGACAAAATTATCTCGGTATTATCAAGACCCTAGGGGTATTACTACTGAAAATAAAGTGAAAATTCCATTACAGTATTCCATTTGATATGTACATAGGGGAAATATTCAGAAAAACTGCACAAATATTATGTACCCAATTTAATGTTAATAATTGTTTCTTTTAACATGTCAAAACACGTTTTACCAAATGATATTCCGACCATTTCATTTTAGTATGACGCATCCTACTGCAATTATTCATTTATCAACAAAACAGTGCAACGAGAGGAAAGGAAACCTCAATTAAAACATTATTATCAACCACATAGAGGAAAAAAAACAAAATCTGTGATTATTATTACTATTTCGACAATAAGGATCTCCAATTCAACAATTACTCATATAATTTATAACCTTCAATTTTGAAATGGTCATGATCCATAAATAAAAGTATATGTATATTATAACAGTTTACACAGTTGAATTACCTCATGTTGTTGGTAGTGACTATTACGCTTCAAAAGGATTTATTGGAAATATTAAAACAATTACCCTTAATGAAATGAGAATATTTTCATTTTATTGGTTCGCCAACATATTATAGAGTTTTCATAATTTATCTTTAGTTCTTTACGTCAGGTTATGTTTGTGCGACCGGGGTTCGCGACGCAAAAGATCTGACCGTTACGTTACGTTATGTTACGTTGCTTCGTTATATACCTTGCTTGCGTGCGTATGCTCTCACCTGAGTCTCTCTCTCGTTTACGAAGCAGCGATTCATATGCTTCGGCAGGGAATCGAAACCGGGCCGCCCGCGTGAAAGGCGAGCATTCTACCACCGAACCACCGATGCTATATTAAAATTCTATGCAAAGCTGCACGTGAACTCTGTAACAGAATAGAAAGGAAATTTCTTTCTATGTTAGGAACACAAAACAGTCTAGCCCACCAAACAGTCCAACCTTTAGATTGTTTTGTGGGTTAGACTATTTTAGAATAATTGGAGTTCAAACAGAAAACGTAATTTCGTATTTTTCACTCTTTTCTTAAAAATATCTCCGAAAATACTGGAGATACGAAAAAAATGATGGAATACCAAATTGTAGCTTTTTCAATTACTAAAATAGATATAGCCGTTTAAAACATAGGTAGTCTTATAGCTACAAAACCGCTTTTGATAATTAATCTTTTTTTTTGTGAAAAAAAAATTTATTTATATCCTAAAGCACAAAACAATCATTATTTAACTAATCCACACCAAATTTTAAAAATAAAAAGGTTTATATCTTTATATCTTAGAATTTTTAGTCAATAAGGGGTAGGTTTGAATATTAATATTTAATGCTAGAAAACCAAACTCTTCCTAATTGATTTTTGTCGAAGATGGTAGCAATAGCATATTCAAACAGAGGCGCTTTTTTGGAAAATACCTCATAGTTTTTTTTTTAAAACCGATACACAAAAATGTCTACTGAACTTACATCGACAAAGCAACAAATCTTGATATATATTTCAAAGATTTTATTACATTGCGGCACATCTGACCAGCTTAGATAGGATCTGCACCCCTCCTCATTTCACGTAAAACCAATTCTTCCCACATTCTTTCTTGAACTATCTTGCTGTCCTTCATCTTGGTTTTTACAATATAAATTCATCATTATTGTTTTTATTTATTTAAACACTGATGTCCAATTAACCATTATATTACAAGTAATGTTTTAAAAGTTTGCTGGTAATATATAAATTTCAGAAAATTTGCAAATAAGCGGGAGGAATGGTGAATTTTCATATATTTCGTCAAATTACTTGAAAATAAACATATTTGAGCTCCCCGCAACAAGCCCTTTCATTTGATATGTATGTATAGACAGAGACTAGTAGCTTCTTTAGACTTATTTCCCGGGGGAATTTTAGGATATCTGCAGGCTTCAACTTCGGTAAATATTTCTGTTCTATCCAGTAGTCTCCTTCCTAGGTGTTGTACCCTAAGATTTCGTAAGTATGTGGATGTAAATTTTTTTTCTATGCCACAGAATCTACATTATTCTTCCTCCACTATTTTGAGCTTTTTCAGGTGCCCATTTAGGCGACAATGTCCCTTTTACTTTGACTTGGGCATTAATTTGACTTAACCGTTTGTATATTTGAAATGTACACTAGAACAGTATCCAAACTTTTTTCTTTTCTTTAATTTCACTCCTTTTTCAACTTGAAAATCTGTTGACAAAAATTAAATGTTCTAATTGTTCACGTATTTTTCTAACTATCATTTAAAATCAACAAATATTTTTAAATTATCAGCTACTTGATAGATAATCATTGAGCAATTTCCTATTTCATTTTTTTTCCTCGACACTTTAATATTATTCAATAAACGTTAAAAATTAATTTATATGATATAAACCCATTTTTTTGTAGATCCAAAATTTGTTTACTACTCGTCAACTCAGCATAAACTTTTAGTGCCAAATAATTTTCTCCACTATTCACTGATATTAATTTTTGTTTAATATTTATTAGAAATTTTGAAGAATGATCTTTTCGTATAGTAATCTTTCTGTAATATGTACATTTCATTTGGTGTACTAGTCACTACCGATTACTGTAATTATGGGAAATTGCACTCTTGTACGCGTTTGTTTAATAACAATTAACATGATTTTTTCTCTTCAATTTACATATTACGTCCTTTTATTTATTTCTTTTTTAATTGGATCTAATAATGATAAAAAAGCAATTACAAGGGCACGTACATGCAATATTTGAAATCAACATATTAAATTTGTTGGAAATACATAAATAAAATCTAATTTGTTCGAAATTTAAAATAAAACATATGAAGCTGAACGTCAACCTGACAGATATAGGAAAAAAATAAATCCAACATTTCTGATAATAGAATCGAAATCTGGTAAGAGTCGCAGACCTAGGACAATAGTATATATAGTCTGTTTCTTATTGTCTGACAGCACGAGAAAAGGTCACAGATGCTAGTCAGGTAGTAAACCATAAGCGTCACCGTTCATACCATTGTGAATTAAATGCGATTGAGTTAACATGGGGCCAAATGAAAGGTTATGTAGCTAGACATAATAAAACATTTAAAATGAAAGATGTTCGTGAACTCATGAAGTACTCATTGACAACAATAACTGAAGAGACCTGGAGAGATGCTGTGAATCATGTGATTAAAGAGGAACAGAAAATATGGGTTTTAGATAACCTCATAGAACAAACTATAGAACCGATAGTGATCTCTCTAGATGAGTCTTCGGATGATTCTTGTATGGCCAGCGAAGAATATGATACTATATATTGAATTTTATATTTCCTATGTTTACTTTACTTGATATACATTAATTCATTGTCAATTTTGAATTATGAAAATTAAACTATATTTTCTTTAATTAGTTTAATTTAATAATATAACTTGTTAATAGGCATGAACGAATGAATTTTATTTCAACTGTAATGTTGACCGAATCTAATTAAATAAGCAAAATGAACTAATATCGTAATCTCCGCCACTGCCGCAATGTTTATCGTTTATCTGGCATTGTTCAGTTTTATAACCATATTGTATTTTGAGCTGGAACAGGGATGTATAGATAACCAATACAGACACCTACTTGTTTTGCATTAGAATTTTAGTATTCACTTTTAAAATTCTTAGGATCACTCTGTAAGAGATAATTTTCTATTTGAATATTTAATGAGGCTACTGTGCTGTCAGACATTAAGAAATAAACTATAATACACCAAAACTGGTTGCGAGGCTTATAAATGTCTCCACCTCCATGGTGTATATACATTTTTGCCATTACCAGCCAAATTTAAGACACAAATGAAAAATAATTCACAAACGCACCACGAGTAGCGTTAACCCCGTCGTCTGACTGACAAGTACACTGTCAGTTTTCGATATATTATGAACGTACTCGTTATGTCATCAGTCATTTTTGGTTGAGCGCGAATTTTAAACTAATTCCGTTGTTATTAAAATAATTTTATCTTGATAGGTAATTTTAAGCAGCAAATACGTTGAAGACAATCTCCTGGGTATGCAAGATTACACAAGTTTTTGTTGAACTAATATCCCTGAAATCTCGAAATATTTGAATTTGTTCATTAATGACCTAGGTTAAAAAAATTATGAACCACTAATGGAGAAATTCAACTTTTCAGTTGGCTAAAAGAAGCAATAATTGTCAACTTCACAACTAGTATTGGAAATAAATATTAACCTCCCAGGATGCCATGGAACTGTATTTCAGGTGGAAAGGCAATAGTCGATTAACAATGTTAATTTGGACCCGTAGTCATTTTAGAAAACTGACTCTGGGGACTTGTTTGTATTCGTTTGCATTATTGTCGTTGCAATCGCAATCTTGACAGTTTTTCAAGTTTTTTTTTACCCTTATAAAAACTAAACGAAACCCGTTTTAGTGAAGCTACTGCTTTTAGCGAAAGTTTAGAGAAGCATCTGGATTGAAAATAAAATACCCCACCGATTGCTGTTGCAAAGTATATTTAGCTCACTTACCATGTGGTCATACGGGTGTATCGTTAAAACTGGTCTCTATTAATGATTGTATTTAATTGAAAGATTTCATTTATCATGCTATTTTTTATTTCGCTTGATGACACAGGATGTAATACACGTGTATGCCATTTATAAGAATTGAAGAACTAGCAGACTTTTTTAAATTGATTTCTTAAGGGCCGCTTTTATAATCTTTTATTGACTGACAATTGAAGTACAACCGGGGGATTTCTGTATTTCAATCTGAAGGTTGAATAGACCTTAAACCGTAGTCATAAGGTGCAATTCGTATCATTATTTCGAATCGATTGAACTGTTTTCTTGTGTTAGCGAATGTATCACGCATATTAACATGCATAAAAATAACTATTTTGAACAATTTGAGCGCAAGCTTGCGCCGTAGGGTTATAAACTTTATGTCGAATACAAAATATTTGACAGTGGTATGTTAATATATTATATCCCCTTCCCCTTCTCGTACAAATATCAGATAATTCGTATTTCACATGAAGTTTATAACCCAAGCTTGAAGCCAAATAATTCCTCTTCCGAGATTCTTGCGTTGTTTGGTAGAAGTCGGGATCGGAATTGAACAAATTGGAACCTTGGCAAAAAATCAGTTGATATTTTATATTAGTCTGGTACAAAAATTAGCTTTTTTGGAACTTTAGTTCTTTACGTCAGGTTATGTTTGAGCGACCGGGGGTCGCGACGCAAAAGATCTGACCGTTACGTTATGTTACGTTGCTTCGTTATGTGCCTTGCTTGCGTGCTTGTGCTCTCTCCTTAGTTTCTCTCTCGTTTACGAAGCAGCGATTCATATACTTCGGCCGGGAATCGAACCCGAGCCGCCCGCGTGGAAGGCGAGCATTCTACCACTGAACCACCGACGCTGTATTAAAATTCTATGCAAAGCTGGTATTCGCAGTGCTGGTGATCTACTTGAATTTGTTCGGATAAATTTTTACTATTATTTCCATAATTTTTTTACGCGATTGATCTTTTTTGTTTATTTACAGCATCGGTTGTCATAATGACATTAGGATTAAGGGGTCTAGCACATTTACTTTTCGAAATACAGGGTGTTGAAATTTTGAAAACTTGAATGTTTTAATTCGATAACTTTAAAACGGATGGATAAATTGATTTGACATTTGGTAGGTTGTTTTTAAATGTGAAAGGGCATATTTTGATAGAAATAATAGTTTGTGCAACTAGCGTGGATATGATGGGCATATCGCACGAGGACGAAGTTTGAGCACGACGCCGTAGGCCGTAGGCGGAGTGCTCAATCGTTCAAGTGCGATATGGATAATCCACACGAGTCGAACAGCATATTTTTTCTACGACCCACTCAAGAAAAAAATCTAGAAAATAAGTAGATGTTGCCAGTCGGACTCCCTCATGAAGGGTACCGTACCATTATCTATAATAATGAATATTCTGCTAAATATTTCAAACGTCTACCTGTTGTCGTTATTAATATCAAGCAGAATAATTATTTAAAAATAAAATTAACAATAAAAAAAACTTCCTCACGGGGAATCGAACTCGGGTCTACCGCGTGAGAGTCTGGTATGCTTACTACTCGACCACCAAAGAATATGCAAATCATTTATCTATAACGTCAGATGTATTACAAAATTTTTGCTTAAAAGAAACTAAAGTTCCTACCGTGTGTCCCGCGACACGTTCTACCTTTTTTATCCAATTCAGATGTGATTTATAGTCTAGATTCTAGATAGATACAACAAATAACTAAACAGAAATAAGGTAATAAGCGTATACGAAGTATATAACTCCCAAAATGCCGATAGTTCGTCAACCGAATTTTGATATTTATTTTTATAAAACCGGCCCTAATGTGTCTATTGTATTATATTGAAAAAAAAAATATTTCTAATGTTATCTTTAAATGCAATTGTTGATCGTTTAAATTGTATTTAACTGAAGGAAAATAAATGAAATAAAATACATTGGGGTTATCAAACATGTTGAACTGCGACTATATTCTTTTAGATACAGCAGATTTATTGATGATTAAGTAGTTTAAAACCGTTTTAATTATATAATTTTAACGGTCTTTCGTTTTAAACCAATATTTTTCATTTTAAACGCTAAAATTATTTCAACGCAAGGAAAGTTTTATTCAAAACCGATTTTTGAAATACCTTATATTATGTGTTGCAGTTAATAGTTAAAAACAAATTGAAATTTCAAAATTTTATCAAATTTTCGAGTGTTTTGGAGGTGACGAAAATCCAATTTGTTTCCTCTTTATGTTCGGAGGTACACATAGAAGACTGTAAAGCATTGAATTCTTCATTCTCGTGGTCAACATCTACCGACTCGTTGGCAGATTCATGCAAGTTTCCGCCGTGAAATACTCGCATATTACAGTGCAGTTCAGGCATGCTTTTCGAAACCCACATGCTCTTCCACAGCTAGGTCGCAGGATTTGCAGAATATTAACTCCAGCAGACTGGGAATTGTTGAAGCGATTGATAGAAGGCCCAAATCTCTTCGTCCCTTTTTTTGTGTAGAGACATGAAAGAAATGGTTACCTGCAGGACTGCCGCGACACCCCCCGAGCGCCGCCATTTCTACATAAAAATATCTTAAAAAGTATGGACTTTAGCAAAAAATTCAAAACAAAAGCTGTAGAGAATAAATTCATCTTTCAAAATGCAGCGTGAGGTGAGGTTGACCAAATAAAACCGGCCATTTATGCTGGCGTAATTGAACCAGGAGATCCTGTATGTAACGTATTAATTAGAAAAATTTATAAATAAACGGGTCTGTCAGTTGTGTAATACATTAGGTACTTTCGGAGTAATTATATCTTAATTAATATAATTACTCTACATGCCATTGTCTAATTTGTCTTGTTCCCATCATCATTAGCGAAACATAATGAAAACCTTAAAAGTACCTACTTTCCTATATATTTTAAAAAATCAACCTTTTCGTAGACAATTAATTATTAATCACAATTATATTATTCATCTCGAACTCGAAACAGTTTAATTCGTTGTTTATTTTTAAATTCCTGTATATTACTCTCTCGAGCTGCTCCATTAAATTACTAATATTTCCTTACTATGTGTTCTCATTAAATGCTCGTTTTGCCGGCCATGGAACGCCCATTCCCCGTTCTAGTTAATAATACACTCAACTGATTCGTTTATATATTTTTTTTCGAAATTAATCTAGCTACATTAAGCCTGCAGCTACAAATGGGTTCGGTACGCAGATTTGCAAAGCCACAGGTCAAAATATTCATCTACTTAGAGTTGAGGTAAAATATTTAATGAAAGAAGGGAAAAAATATTCTAAGTTGAACTGTTTTATTGAAAATAAAGATAATAATGATGTGGATAAGTACCAGTCATCTCATCATCTCACTTAGGATTTAGGGCCGCAAATTTTGACAGGCGTCAACATTTTAAAGATGTCCAAAATTGAAAATCGATTGGGTTTTCGGTAAACTGTAAGACCAAATTTTAAACTTTATTGTATTGCGCTCTTACTATTTAAACATAGTGCTATTTGGGAGTAGAATTTCTTTGTTAAAATAATTAATCAGGCAAGTACTAAAATCTGAAATACCTAACAAAAAAAAATGATAGGTAAAATTACGGTAAAAGTACTCAACCTTTTTGTTTATTTCTCGCACTGTCAAAATAGCTATTTATGTACCAAGGGTATAAATAGATGTTTATGACCTGAGGGCGACATCTTACGAACCCGAGTGCCTCTGGCCCGAGGGTTTGTAAGTCGCCCGGGGGTATACACATATATTTATCCCGCGGTGCAAAGTTTAAAATCCGTCTACTCAAACTACGAAGTCATTCTAAAAATCAAGAACTTTTCAAACTCCAGTCCGATAATAGGAATATATCCTTCTTATGGGTACCATCACCCTCCGGTATAAAGGGTTACGAAGACGTCGATATCTCAGCTCAAGAATCAGTTAGCAACAGTCATACCCCAAAATTGGAGCTGATACCACACCAAGACCACAAAGCAACTGTCAGGAAGATAGATCGTCTACATTTCCATAAAATCTATCGAAACAAAAAAAACCTTATCTTTTTTTGATACGGATTGCACAATAAAAGTAGGTTACCCAATAAAAGTAGATTTGATTGAAAAAAATTGACAGTACCTATCGCGAAATTGAATTGTTTTTGTGATGTCATTTCATAATCATGTATGTATCTTATTTTGAGCTCCCTATCACGTACCACTGCTAATTTAAGGTAAGGGTGTTCCACAAAGCGGACTACTCTTTTTATTACCAATATTATTTTGCGTTAAAGCTGATATTTAAATAAAAATTGCTTATATCGTAGAAAAAAATAAAGTATATAACCCGTTCTTGATGGTTTCGAAACAATCCGAGATGAACGTCACCTAATAGATAAGTGGTTTGCTTGGTCGGGATTTGATAGTTTTTTGAAACGTCATTAATTAATTTTCAAATTTCACTTTGATATCGTCCGTTAAAAGAAGATTCAAAAACCAAAAACACTGACAACATTCATATACAACCCAATAATTCATAAAGGTTGGAAGGTTGAAAAATGAAATTAATTGAATTTAGACATGGTCAAAAAACTTTTGTGGGCAAATGCTCTTTTCTCAATGCTACGCCTAATCTTTTCGTAACATTTTTTATATTCAGCTGATCCAAAAGGTTGCAATAATATTTAGAGCTCATTATTTTACTTTTCTCAAGATAAAAAATATAGTTTTAGCTCCGTTTTTTATTGCTTTCTTAACAAACGCCACTAATTTCCCAAACAGCCTTTTCCAGCGGTACTCTTCATGTGAAATGTGGAGTACTCGTTAATTTGACATGCCTATGGCTTTGTCTTTACTAATATATTATGCTTTGCTCAACGAAAGCTTGTGTGGATGCTGTTTTTGAACATCATTGTTATCTTCGCCTTTCACAAAATCTCTTCTTTCCGTTATGCAATCTACTATTTATTCTCTCTAAACATATGTCAATTTTTTTATGTTCTTTGCTGCTGACCTTGTTGTATCGTTCCCTAATTATTTCTCCATTCACTACCCAAATTTTTTATCGTTGCTCCTCATTTCCTATCTTGGATCCATCCGTTACTATATTTAGTGATCCGCTGATGTTTTTTAAAAGGTATTTAATCACAAAACGATTTGAAATTTTTTCCATTATTAAAAAACACATGAAACAAATAAAGACTTGCAGGATTGGGATCAAATTTTAGTTCTGTTCCAACCTACCCATAATACGCATCTCACAATAAATTTTAACATATCAAATGATCGCAAATATTTATTTGTATTGTATAATTTTTGGAGTGGACCTTAGTTTGTTGTTACTCGATGTATTTACCGAGAATTTTGAAATATCAGTTTGTTTTTCAATTGTTTTTGTGAGTATTTACAATGATAACATAATTGGAATAGGAAGAGTGATTAGATAAAACATGTCAAACACTTAATGGTACTTTCTAGAAAATACAAAAAGTTTTCGTCAGTTTTTGTCACCATTTTACTTTAATCTTCTTCAAGGAGCAACGACCAGGCAAGGCTCTATATATTTTAATGTGTTTAAGGTGACTTTTTGTCTTTGAAATTAACAAAGTGTTTATTCTATAATCAATACCGATAGCCTTGCTTATCACATTTAGTCTGGGACACGAGAATAAATGTTCGGCTGTTAGCTGGCACTTGCAGGGGTTACTTCTATTTCGTAATAGATGTTTTAATGCTTGAAAGTTGGCCCAAACCCATTGGTTTTGCTAAATATTATTATTATTATTCATTTCCATCTCTTTGACTGTTGTCAGGGACCTTATGTTAATCGATTTCCCTTGATTGGTTAAGTGTTCAGTTCAAATCAAGGAAATTTTTTGTATATCCAGTACTGGAAAATCTTTTCTCAATGCACTTGACATGATTATATAGGAAATTAAACCCGAACTCTTGTTAAAAAAATTTGCTAAAGCCAAAAAATTAGCTTTGTAGAAAGTATTATAGTTGAAACAAATTTCAAACTTTCAATTAAAGTTTCAGTAACCTCCTCCGTCCTTTAAGGGGAATCTATCGGCAGCGATTTGACAAAATATAGAAGTAGTTTTGGCAAAGAATTTTGATGTAATAGATGTATTGAAAATTAAGAAAAATTTATATCATGTAGATTAATGTTGAACTTGGAGTTCTCATCGAATAAAAACTTTGAAATGCTAACCAAATTACAAATTACACATATTAAGCAAAGTTTGAGCCCTTCTAAAGAATTAAATATGGATTAAATGGAAAAACTAATTGATAAGAAGTCTAATTTGAAGCTTTATGAATACTATATAAAAATCTCAGAAGCCTCAAATTACTTATGACCGTACAATTCCTCATTGAAATTCGGTTGCTACCACCAAAATATCGGATAAAAATCCATCTCGCTTTTCTATCCTTCTATGACTGACATTGTCTCTCTGCTTCGGTGGTCGCGGCCGTTCCATTGTTGATACAACGCTCGCCGGTCTCGGCGGTCTCCCAGTTCAGTACTGAGACTGACAAAGCTTATAGAGTAGTACGTGGTCCAAAATCCGCTTGGACCGCTTGGCTTCCTACATGTTGCGGAGCTTTCAATTTTTCTAATAAAATTTTCGTTATGTGAACTTAAACGTGAGGACGTAGGGAAACAAAAAAATATACAAAGCATAAGTGTGCAAGGTCGAATTTGGTAGATGCCCCTTAAGGGCTAAGGTTTTACATTAAAATTAACGATAGTTCTCTGTCAAGGAGCGTTGTATAAACCAAAATTCATAAAAAGGAGGATTTTTGATAACAGATTTGTTCTGGTAAATTACAATAGTATTTGCTGTCCAATTGAAAATAATTCAGGAAAACAAATTTTCTCAAAATATACTGCAATTGTGTTTAAATAAATACAAAACCAAATATCTACTAATTTATCTATTCTTTAATCTTTATTATTAGATAAAAAAATTTAAGTGACCATAAACTTAATTTTGGTCGTAGATTTGATAAAAATGGAAAAATGCTAGTTTCTTTAAAAACATCAGGATACTTGACATTTTTATTACTTTCCTACGAACCCAGTATACTATAGAACAGTTTTTCACATGTCACCAATGGGCTCATTTACATATTTTTTTCTATTTTACCATTAGGAAGAGAACATCATTTTGAGGCTCTGTGCAAAAAATTAGGCGTCAGCGAGACTCATAAGTCGCCTAAAAAAATTATAAACATTAAACAGCGCTCCTCTCCGAATTTCAGAGAGAGAAGCTCCTCCAATTGGGCAGTTTCTTACTGAGTAACCTGTAGCGTTATATCCGTAACTTTGTCCACCAGACCAGGAATACAATAAAACATCTGGAATCACCCTGTATATCATTTGAGAGAGCATGTATTTATGAAAATATTGACATTTTTAATCATTCTGGCCGGAAAATAGCCAAAAACGATGTGCCACATAGTATAAAATTATAATTTAATAAACTCGTATTAAAAAACTTCATAATCATTAGCAAGTCCACTTCTGCAAGATTTAATGAGTTTTTTTTTTAAATTAGTTCCACACATTTTATTTTATTCACAAAAAATTTTGTAGGTAATTCAAAATAAATAAATTCTACGCGAGGCACGTTACAGTCAGAAGCTTAATTGTAGTGCACATTAACTTCCATATGCGGTGACGTCACAGTCATAGTCTTCGTCCCGCTTATTTAATTGGTTGTATTAGGAGAACGACATATTCTATTGACATGAAATTTTTTAGAATCATTTTCTTATCCTTAGTACTTTATTTAACGACAGTTAAAAATGATTTAAAAATTTTAGTAAACGAGCCCTTGGCTTTCTTAAAAAATCAACCTGACATGATATTTTTTAACCTACTTAAAACTTCTTAACAGCTGAAGGTGAAAAAGTCCAATTTTTTCTAAAATGTTTTATTTTTTCACAGGGTATGTTAGGAACATTATGTCACACTGGTTATATGGGTATAAGGGTTTAAACTTTGACTTTCAAGCAACATTACGTTCATAAATAAGATCTCCAGTAAAAGTAGAGCTAAAAATCTAAATTAGAATTATTTGTTCGAACCATTTTTTATAGACATCAGCATTCATGTCCTTATGGTAGTCGCCGGTACAAGTAAATTCAAAAGTCAATAAACCACCCTAACAAAACTGTTTGCACTTCCGATGTCTACTATTATCAGTTTGTTCCCGTTTCCTGATGGGGAAATGAAACCAGTAAATAAATTATTTAAAAAAGCCTGTCTTCGATTTCAAACAGTTTCATCTTATAATACGGCTATATAATCTTCAATACACAGGCTTTTGGCCTGTTCAAACCTTTTCCAATTGTTCTGTACAGCTTGTGGTTATAAATAACCAATAAAAGACGGAAAACTTGGAAATAATTGTATTTAAAATGACAGTACTAAGTTTTGCATTAGAAATTCTCTCGTACATAAAAATAGACTATAGGTATAGGTTATTGTACACAATACACAAATCTACAGTGTTGGATTACTCATGAAAGTGGATAGATGTAATTTTTTAATTACAAACAACTAATCAAGAAAAATCCACTAAAAAAGGGGGTGTTTAATCGTACAATCCATCTAACATCGCAGTGGTATCAATATTGTAATAATTTAAAAATTTTTGGAAAGTACTTGTGAAACCTAATTTATTTCGGTATAACGTTATATTTATAGTCCTAGTATTTGATAATTTGACGAAATATATTACAGTTGAGTCATACAAAAGACCAAACTTTCTTCTATTTAAACTAGGTACCCAGTATAAAATTATTAAACCCCGGTTTAAGAAGTTAACTATAAAAATCCGTTCAATATTTAATGCAAATAGATTGTAAAAGTAAAATGGGCAATAAAAAGCTACCGACTTTTACTTTCAACCCTTCTTAGAAATTGCATATTGTCAACTATACCCTGAGCACTGTTATTACAGTTCCATCTCAAAATTTTACAATTCTGTCGGCGTATCCTTCTTTTATGCGGGTAAAAGTAGGTACCGTTCGACAAAATCGACCTTAAAAGTCACAAATCTCAAAAAACGTGTTTTTTTATAAAATCTCATACATTTGAAATGCTGCTAACAACAAAACTACTAAAAATGTCAAATATTTTTCCAATGTTGCCAATCAAGGAAAAAGTTTGGAGAACTTTATTATGAATTACAATTTTATTACAAGCTATATGCAATTTATTACATGAAAAATGCACTCTTAAATAATTCTCCCACAGTTAGCATAATTGAAAGCTTACTGTAACCATGGGAACCACCTTTATTGTGTTTGATATAAAAAAATTATATATGTAGATATACATTTAATTTTGTCCATTGAATTGACTAATTTGTAGGTTTTTACAAAAAAAAAGTGGTACTTGACCCAAAAACTACTTAAACCAAGGAAATTAATTGTTTATTATTAAATGCGTTTATATTAGAAAGAGAATCCCGTTCAATTTTCCACCGCCAGGGGGTTAACAAATCATATTTTAATGTTATAAAAAAGTCTTACTTTCAGTTTTGACGATAAAAAATATTAATTCAAAAACAAACATACATTGCGGTACTTATTTGTTTGTTTAAACCTTAAAAGTCCAATAATAATAAATTGCACATAGCCCACATTTCTCAAGAATCCTTATCATTTTTAATCTCATTGTGGTATGATTGTGGGTGAATGGATGATAATGTTATCATTAGACAATTGTTTATAGAAAATTCAAAATATTGACATATATTTATGTTATAATGAAACATTTATTTTGTTTGTTTGTAGAGTATCCCAAGGTTTCGTTTACTATATTTACCGACTTTTTCGAATTATTATTATTATTGTAGTTGTGAAAAATGTTTTTAAATAAAAATTGTGTGAACAATTTATTCAAAAAATCAGAACCATGTACAATATGTCTGGAATCTTATGGAAACCTTTTTATTATTAATTTTAGAAAAAATAGTTTTTCTTCATAAAAAGTTCTGCATTATCTAAAATCTAGAATACAGTCATCAGATATCAAATTTTTCAGTCGTATACGAGATTTGTCAAAAAATATTAGTTTCACTCAAGAGTAAAGTACCTTTAAATTTGTGAATATCCAAAAATTATTACTAGAAAAAGTCGATCAAAATTGTGCGCAAAAGTACTTCACGCACAAGTGTCATACAAAAGTTTATCTACGAGCACATGAAGAAAAAATAAAAAAATGTGCTCTGAAGGGGTTGAAAAACATAAAAATGAATTTTCTATAAACGAATTGTAATTATTTAAATTCATATTTACAGTAAAATGAGGACAATTATTTATATTACTAAATATAACATTGGGTAATTTATCTTTTTTTTAAAGTAACAAAAATATGTTTAACTATGTCTGACACTTCTGTCAAATTTACTGTCAGCACAAAAGTTTATACAACAAACGACTAAATTCAAGGCAACTAGATAAATACGTAGCTAAAAAAGAGTGTTAAAATGAAAACCCCATTTAAAAAGCATTGGTCATTTACGCACGCTTTTGGGTGTTATAATGAAAGTCCCATATAAAAAGCGTTGTTCATTTACGCACGCTTTTTATGATTCCACACATTTTTTTGATTCGTAAATGCCTAATTTGAAAGGTGATTGTAGATAAAATATGTAATTACATTCATTTAAATTGAAATTTCAAATTATTTTATTTTTACTAATTTTTCTATTTTGAATGAACATTTTTCTCTTGTGAATACGAATCACATGATAATCTTTTAGGTTTTCCATGTTTTTTAATAATTTTGCATTTAAAACGCAAAATAAGTGCATTTATCTTGCAAATAATAAAATACATTTATCGCCAACCGTCAGTAAAACCGTCAATTATCAGATTGATTTCCGGAAGTAAACAAACAGTTTACATATGGGTCTGGTAAAGTGACATATGCGTCTGGTAAAGTGACATATGCGTCTGGTAAAGTGACATATGCGTCTGGTAAAGTATTTTGACTTTGACATTACTCGAAAATCATCATCTGTCAGTGTCACGCTTCTCCCTATTACGGCTCGATAATAGTTTTCTTGCGATTTATTTATAACAAATTATTGTTGGAACTCCTTTGACTTCAGGTATTTACTCTTATAATGCTTCAGGGTGTACCTTCAATTTTTTAGATAATGCAGAACTTTTTATGAAGAATCACTTTTTTTCCTAAAATTCATAATAAAAAAAGTTTTTTATAATAAAAAACAATGGGGGAATGATAAAAATACAAAAAGATAAATATTCGTGAATTTGATCCTTTTTAAAATGATTTTAAACAGTTCGACACTGGCGATCTCTTATACGGCAGCTAATATGATTTATTGCAATTGACCCATTAATTTTATGATTGCCGGCAAAAGCGAAGACGATAATATACTTTGAGACAAACTATACAACACTACTTCTGTTTGCTTCTTTTATCAGTTTATTTCTACAAAAATATTTAAAATTTTTAATTATTGCTAGACATTGTGTCTCTTGCACTAATTCACAATTTTAATTAGCTCTATCAAATTTGTTCTATTAATCATTTTCAAATAGCATTAGCAAATCTAAATCTCTCATTGCTATTTTTAAAATATAAACAAATCTGTTATTGTATAAATGTATAATATGGTAAAAATAGTAGCGAATCTTAAGAATAATTGGGTTTTTTTTGTTTGGATAAGACCAATCAATACAAATCAGTATATTTTTGATAGTTAATCTTAGAATTTCGCTTTTATTTTAAGATAGTCCAATAATTGATTGTGTTATCATGAATCATTAATATAATCTATGGTATTACCCAAAGTAATCTTCTGGTACCTTTTTCATATTTAAAAATGGGTGAGAAGATGAAAAGTAGTCTATATTAATCAATTTATTCTCAACACAAGTTATATTATTTAAAAATGTTTCAAACGTTTGAGACTTTCCATGGTTTGTTCTTAACATAAATTTCGAATGAGGTCGTTCAAATTCGATCTATTTGATATACAAAAACGTCATTCTCCTTACTGACACGATTTGGTCACAACTGACTTTTTCCCTTCTTCACAAAACTCTACGTTAACATTTAGTTTGGTATTTTATATTATTTGTATATCACCAATTTTTTTTTCTAGTATAGTTTATTCATAAATGTGACACAGTTTTAAATTTTTGTTAACCTTGCAAAACCATTACAGGATGAACATGAACAATCAAAGTAATATTATCGTGAACATTAATTTTTTCTATTTCTGTGTCGGGCAGCTTTACCCCGTATCAAAACGAGTTCATGGTTTTTTTCTCTTGTCAAAAATTGAGTTATAACTATAGTCAGAAACGTGGGTCGAGAATTAAATAAATGTTTTCAATATTTTGAATAAATAGGAATTATATATTTTGATCTTTTGGTCTATTTTTTACAAAAAACGGAATATGCTGAATTTTTATTTTTATATTGAATATAAAAAGTTTAACTTATATTGAGTCACACATTGATAAACTCATATTAAGTATTTTATGGAGTTTAGCCCATTGATTGATTTATTGTCAAAAGCAATTCAAAACCATTAAATTTCTTTATATTTCCTATCACCACATTTCCCATTGTGAAATAGAAAAACGAATCACGATATTATGACAGAACTTTCAAATGAACAACCGGAAAGAATGTGTACAAATATTATGAACGTGATTTTTTCCAAACTGTGGTTAAATAAAAACCGAATATTTTACAGATATGAGACATTTTTATTGGTATTAATTTAAATTCTTCATACAAAATATTTTTACTGCCAACAAACAGTGTTAATCTAACGTTTCGAGCGTTTAGTCTCGCTATAGGGTAATCCGAATTTGGTTTCTTTTACTTATTGCACTGAAATTAAAAGTGTTGACCCTTTGTTGCATTCGTTATTTGGTGTTAACTGGTAAGTAGATGACGTCGGTGAGGTTGCAGGTCGCACGAAGATGACGATGACGGTGACAGCAACAGTTTTAAGCCATTTGTAGATGAAATAATTTTATTTGATATATTTCGTAAATATTTATTTACCTGTTGTAACAATAATTATAACTTCCGAAATAAAAAGGTAGAACGTGTCGCGGGACACACGGTAGGAACTTTAGTTCCTTTTAAGCAAAAATTATGTAATACATCTGACGTTATAGATCGATGATTTGCATATTCTTTGGTGGTCGAGTAGTAAGCATACCAGACTCTCACGCGGTAGACCCGTGAGGAAGTTTTTTTTATTGTTAATTTTATTTTTAAATAATTATTCTGCTTGATATTAATAACGACATCAGGTAGACGTTTGAAATATTTAGCAGAATATTCATTATTATAGATAATAGTACCTACGGTACCCTTCATGAGGGAGTCCGACTGGCAACATCTACTTATAACAGCATCGTATATTTAAAAAGGGAAACCGTAGCATTATACAAATTGGATATTCAAGAACTGTACGTTTACCACAAAAAATTAGTGGAAACATAAAATTGAATTGTTAAATTTTCAATTTGAAGTTATATTACAGTTTATAGAAATTTTTATTTTCTAGATTTTTTTCTTAAGTGTTCGTAGAAAAAATATGCTGTTCGACTCGTGTGGATTATCAATATCGCACTTGAACGATTGAGCACTCCGCCTACGGCGTCGTGCTCAAACTTCGTCCTCGTGCGATATGGCCATCATATCCACGCTAGTTGCACAAACTACTATTTTTATCAAAATATGTCCTTTTACATTTAAAAACAACCTGCCAAATGTCAAATCAATTTATCCATCCATTTTAAAGTTATCGAATTAAAACATTTAAGTTTTCAAAATTTCAACACCCTGTATTTCGAAAAGTAAATGTGCTAGACCCCTTAATCCTAATGTCATTTTGACAACCGATGCTGTAAATAAACAAAAAAGATCAATCGCGCAAAAAAATTATGGAAATAATAGTAAAAATTTATCCGAACAAATTCAAGTAGATCACCAGCACTGTGAATACCAGCTTTTCATATAATTTTAATATAGCATTGGTGGTTCAGTGGTAGAATGCTCGCCTTCCACGCGGGCGGCCCGGGTTCGAATCCCGGCCGGAGCATATGAATCGCTGCTTCGTAAACGAGAGAGAGACTAAGGAGGCACAAGCACGCAAGCAAGGCACATAACGAAGAAACGTAACATAACGTAGCGTAATGTAACGCGTAACGGTCAGATCTTTTGCGTCGCGACCTCTGGTCACTCAAACATAACCTGACGTAAAGAACTAAAGTTCCAAAAACTATCTAATAAGGTCAAATTTTGCATAATTTTATTTTCCCGCACTAGTGCGGAGAAGTGTCACTTTCAAAACTAAAATGCGTGCGGGAAAATGGGTTATAACTCACGGTCGTAGAAAAAGGTGTGTTCGTCCCCATTTTCTTATACTTAGTTCCTGAGGAAAGTCTCGCAGACTAATAGTATCTCTAGACCTATTTCCCGAAAAAGCTTTAGGCTATCCACAGATTTCAGTTTCTTTTCTATCCAGTAGTGCCCTAGGGTGCTATGCAGTTCTTAAGTACGTGAATAGAGGTACCTTCTACTCCACAGAATCTACAATCTTATAGCTTTTAGTTTACACTTGAGGTGCTTTATCAGCCAAGATATTGCTCTCGAAATTCGTCTATTAGCAGGAGGCATATTTGATGTATTTGGTATCAAAAATATA
The DNA here is from genome assembly GCA_910591675.1 of Galerucella calmariensis. Lineage (NCBI taxonomy): Eukaryota > Metazoa > Arthropoda > Insecta > Coleoptera > Chrysomelidae > Galerucella > Galerucella calmariensis. The sequence goes on from CAJUYG010001049.1 coordinate 24,092, forward strand.
GTTACCCTGTACACAATTACGGTTCTGTTGTCGAGTATTTGAATAATACTTTTTCAGGCTGATAAATAACTAGTAGAGGAGCTTTCTTAAGAACCGCAAGACATTTCTCTTCTTTGGATTTATTTTTATGGAAGTATTCAAAATCCAGTACATATGGTTATTACAACAAGTCTACTACTTTAAAAATTTGCGTCCTCGAATCTTTTAAATAATTCATAATATTATTTGGATATCGTTAGTGATAAAAAAAACTGATGCCAAATAAGGTTTCAGCATCCAAACATACTAAACATAGATTGATTCAAAAAGTTCTTCTATTATCCCAATTCCAGAAATGTTTCCTAGAAAGGATTAAATATCCAAAGAAAAAACTTTTATAAAAGTAAAATCACTTAATAATATATAATGTTTATATATTTTTTATATCCATTTTATACATCAGCTCTCCTCAAGGGTGTACCCATGATCTAAACAAGGGGGGTACAAACCATGGTCGTTTAGGTTTATACATTTTTTCACGGAAAAAGGAACTTAAAGCAAAATTTCGAGAAAGTTATGTATAATTATAGCAGTCCTTTAATTATCAACTAAGTTATTACAATGATTTGCTTGAAAAAAAATTTATTATAGTTACTAGTCTTATTCTATTATCATTTTTATGAATTTATAGAAAACTTGTTCAAACCTCTTGTTTCAATCCAGTCCTGGAGGCTCATATAACTCAACCCAGTCAATCTGTCCTCTCCCGTTGTACTCCTACTTTAGCCAGGTTTTTAGCCTTCGAAGGGTACCTACTGAAAGATCGTTCAACAGTATCCGTAGTACATGCCTTGCTGCAGGGAAAAAATATTAGCTCTCTCCAAAAGTGCAGTCAGTTCAATATCCTTTAATTTGTATCCTGGTAAATATTCCTTTTTCCTCAGATTATACCACAAATCTAATTCCACAGAGGGATCACCCAACTCATAATACTTCATGAAATAATCTTCAGCATGTATGAAGGATGATGATGGGATAAAGCAAAAACAGGTGTATTATCTTGTGGGAATCTGACATTCAATGATAAAGTTAAAGAGTCAAGATAAGGTATAATCGACGAGCATCTCCAGTATATTCAATCGCAGTCTAAGATGCGGAATACTTTTGTGTATTTGCTTTTGAACAATTCGTGGACCTGTTAACTAAATGCCGACTTTCCCCCCGTCTGGTCTCACAGAGCCTTGATCTATTAGGCGTCGAAGTCCTGTGGGCTGGCGATTGTATCCTTAACTGCTGCAATTAAGTTGCTTATTTGGTAGTTTGCTAGCGACAATATTTAGTTTGTTGCTTGAGCAATGGAAAAATAAAGATTTATTGTACCGTTTTCCTTTTGCTTCCTTCGCTGGGTAGGCCTATGGCTCTTCCAAGGTTCATAGTGAACGAATTAGAAAAAATACAATACTTACGTCCTTTTGATCAGCATTTAATTTATAGTCGACTATTTTTGTTTTGAACCCAAACCCCATACCCTTTTGGCAACCAAAGACGTTAACACCCAATTCACCTGGTGTCAATAAATTATAACTAATAATATTGAAAATATTCATTAATTAGTGAATTTAAATAAAATTTCAATTTATATAAATGTTCTAATTATTAAAACACTTTGCAATATTTGCATCAATTAATATTAGCTTGAGGATCCTTATCTTTAAGGATTTATATGTTTCATTAATTGTAATTTCCGTTTAAAGAGGTCGTTTCTTTGTTACATTTAACCTTCGAACAACGAGCAACCCTTGCGTTATTCAAATTGAAAACAGTGAGAACCGGATATGTTGAATTTCGCAAGAAGGGTCTCTTCAATGTTAAAAATTTATCGACCCAAACTACCAAACTACAAGGCTTCAATCGCATTATATAGAGACTGTTTCAGGACGAGCTTAAACTATCTATATTTATATATAATATAACACCCTGTTTATTATCAACTTTTAGGACTCTACATTATATTTTAATGTCGCTTTCTGTAGAATACCCTATATAATATTCATACTTATAAATAAAAAACATCTTGTAAGAAGAATTATTAAACAATAATTATATCTAAATTTACTTTTAGTACATGGTGCATGTGTCAGATTTGTTACTAGAACATGTGTTTTAGTTGCTACAAAATATCCAGCAACAACTTGGTTGTTATCAAGCAAAAGTTGAGGAATTGAAGCATGTTACTGATAGTAATAATGAATACAATTGAAATTCTGGTTATTTTTGCCGCTTTTTTGCTTATTATAATTAGGTCGTATTTTTTAAACCTTCGTTTTTTTGGGAGAGAATTGAATGCATTGCGAAATCTACGCTTAGAATATTATTTTGTTATTAGGGGATGGGAATGTACCTACCTCATTTTTTATGTAGCTCCATATAAAAAATCTGAAGGTGTTATATCCGGTGAACGAGGAGGTCACCGAAAAGGACCATTCTTAGCTATCTACCTATCTACCTATCTACAAACGTCTCATCTACCATTCTGAAACAGTGACGAGGAGCTCCGTGGTGAATGAGAACACATTCAATTTTAATATAATTCTTAACTTTGGCTTGCAAACAACCAAATTGTGTTGAATTGTTTAATGTTCTCTTCAATGTGTGACAGCTGTTATCCCCAAAATTTCTTTGCCTACCTCAAAAGAGAACACCTACATTTTCAATTTGTATAGGCAACACAAAATACTGAGGCTTATTGTTACTCTAAAACAAAACGCAGACTGTTTTTAATATTTCAATCGACCATCTAATACTTTTTGAAATTAAATCACGATTAGGTATAATAATTTTGATATGTTGAAATCAAATCGCAAATATCTAAAGTTTTATAAAATCCTAAATTTTCATAGGCAACACAAAATACATGTACGCGTCGTCGCTCGGCAACTTAATACTATATATTATGCGGTGGTATGTTAGACACTATGATATCATTTTAGTTTCCCATGGAAAATGAAATATTTTCACTTCTTTTCCAGAAGTTTATTTAATAATCTTTGTTTCAGTGTGAACGGTTCAGAGTACATGACTCACCTTACACAATGTTACTTAGGGAATCGCCTATAAAGTGATAAAAAAATGATTCATACAAAATTTCCAAGAATTGTTTTTAACGATGCAAAATTAAATGGTTTTACATTGATAAAAGAGAGGGATTATTAATGCGAATAAACAAATGGTGAAATAAATCGGAAAATTGTAGTGGAATGAGGTGTTTGTTATGTCTCATACGTGAGTCGCTATTTATATTTCGGAAATGGGGAATGAATACAGATGTTTATCAATGAAAATACATATATTCTTTTCTAAAATATCCATCATGAAGGTCGATACATTTTTACTTATGTGCTGAAATCAATTTTTGAAATCACTTTTTTACAACTTTTCTTCGGGGCTTCAGGCATTGACGCACTGAAAAAACTGTCGAAATAACTTACACTGTGAAAAAGAGTTGAGTGGCTTAAATAACTAAACTTTAATATAATGTAAATAGTTATATTTCGAATTAGGAAACATGTAGTAGAGTGAAAACCACTTGAGAACACTTTAGAGATTATCACCAAAGGGCAAATTCAATTCACAATATTTACATTCACCTATGCAAAATTAATATATGTGGAAAGTGGTTTGGGTTGTGTACTTTTCACATAACAACTATAAACAATAGAATGACAGTATCAGCAGCTAATATTCGAGGTTGTTTTTAATAAAGACCAATGTGTCGCTTCTATGTGTGTGTATTATTATGTGGTTTGATTGATTGATTGATTAGTTCGGCTTCATCTGTCAGAGGCTTAGAGTCCTTGGCACCTCAGCCTTTAGGCTTTTTGTGCATTTGGTTGTGCCGTTTATGTGAAGAGAGCCATTATAAGGCTTAACAGTCTTTTCACTAGGTTATTCTTGGTGTGGTACTAGTGCTGCAACACGGTCAACAAGGTCAATGATTCTAAAACTCTTCAATACTATTATAAACTTTTCGATATCTTCTCTGCCGGTCCCGAAATGCCACTACAACAAACGAGAAATAACGAACTCACAACAAATGTCACAAAAAATCAAATGATTTCATGACATTGTAACATTGTAACTTTTGTGGCTTCCATTAAAATGTTGCGACTTTCAATGTCGTGGCATACAAAGTCAAGACTTTATGTCAACTGAAAAAAATACTTTAGAACAACTTTATCGTACTATGAAATTTCTATAATCACTTGTTTTTTATTGAAAAAATGTGCAAATTCTGTTTATATTTTTCGCAAGTATATACGGCTTTGTTTATTTTAAAATTTCCAGAAAACACTTCTGTATATTCATTATAAAAATAGATTTTTTGCGAAATCGAAAGGCGTTTTAAAAAATTAAGTGTCTTCAACAAGAATGCGGTGAATGGACTCTAGTAAGAATACAAAAAATCTAAATTTAGTTTATATTTTTATTTGAAAAATATGATATACCTTTTTCAAGTGCTCCTTTAGATGACAATGTACAAGTTAGGATGGTTGGTGACATTTCTTTTTTTTTGGTTTTGCCTATTTCTTCCAATATTACATTGAAGCTGATAACACTAATTAGTTCCGGTCCCCAAAACGGTGTTTAAAAAAGATAAACATAGCAAAAACTCTAAAAGATCTGTCGTGTAATTTATATTCTCATATACTCAGCTGAAAGCCTCAGAGACTAATAGTTGCTTCGTGAAGAAAATTTGGGATATCTATAAGTTTCAGTTTTGGAAAGCAATCTCCAGTTGTTGTGCCATTTGATTTTGGAGTGCTATGCAAGTATGTGAATGGCTTCTTCTTCCGTTCCACATTCTTCTTGGTCCACTAGACCGAGCTTCTTGAGCTGCCCATATAGGTGTGTCTTACTTTGGCCTAGGCATGTATTTCTTGTCTCTTGGCTGTATTTTTCCAAGAGTATCTTTGATTCTCTCAAACCTACTAGATCTTTCCAATGTCCAAATCTATTCTTTTCGGTGTTGGCTGTTTACTAGTTCAACTGCTATTCAGTTTTCTTCTATCGCAGTGTGTCTTGGATCCCACAGTAAGATGAACGGGGTCGAGTTGTCTCAAACCTGTTTTCGAAAAGGGTCATGACCGAGTTGTCTGCCATTCAATTAAGGTATACTTTCTTCAATTCCACGAAACTCTCTTTTATTACCAAACTCAGAGAACTATTGAATAGCATTCTTGACAAGTGTAATAATGTTGTTGGGATCCCATTTCTTCTTGTTACGCTAGTCCGGGTCGAGTGTCTTTAAAAAGTGATTCTCTTCCATCATGCCATTCCGTGTCATGTCCCAAGATTTTTTATTCATAAAAATCTAAGAGGACATGTTTTCATTGCATATACTGGCTAGTCCTTGAATTCGGGAGAAGTTGTCTACGCCTGAATGGGCACCTGAAAAAGCTCAAAATAGAGGAGGAAGAAGAATGTAGATTTTGTGGCATGAAAGAAGAAACCTCCATCCACATACTCTTTAACTGCACAGCACTTCAGAATCCCATGGGACAGCACCTGGGAGATTACTGGATAGGAGATGAACATTTGCCTGAAGACTGCAGATGTCCTAAAATTCCTCCGGGAAATAGGACTAAAGGAGTTACGAGCTTCTGAGTAAGGGGGTAAAATCGATCTTTCAGGTCTCAGTGAATCACCCCAAAATACATACCTACGGTCTTATTTATACATCCAGGTCTACAGATAATATATAAATAATCGGAGAAACTGTCATTGTCATGTCAACTAGGTTTGCTTTCTTTGTGTTGGGACTACGGAAGTTGAAAAATAAAATCAACTATGACATTTGAGACACAGTCATTTCCGCTAAAGCCTCTTGGTTAACAATAATAAGTATTCAATAATTACTAAAAAAACTGATATTACGATATGATAAAAGTTTAAAAAAATTCTTAGTGTAAAAATTTTCTTATCAATCTCCCTCGTGTAGCTATTTAAAAAATACTCTCAGTAATAACCAAACGCTAGATAAAAGGTAATAACGCATTCAAGAATATTATCTACCTAAAAGAGAGAAATAATTACTGAGTTTTAAATAGGTTAGCCCTAAAAATATTCCTGACTCACTTGAATGCGTAACATACCATTTAGTAAACAGTTGATTATATTATCATAAATATTTGTAACAATATCTTGAAAATTTATTCAAAATCGTTACAGTTACTATATATACAATGCATATATTAAGCGTAGTAGTATATTTGCAGTTGTGACACCCACACTATGCTTTTCGTTATTCGAACCTATTACCGGTAATTTATTTTGTGTCTTACATTAATATTTTCAAAATAGTATAGTTTTTTTGGTGAAGTATGACTTTTGTCTATCTATGATCTAAAAGTACATTGAATCTGGTGGCTTTCACAAACTATTGGATAGTGAATAGACCAAGCAATAGAGCATCAAAATAGTGAGTTTTTGACAAAAATCCTAGTAGAAAACGGACTGCGCCGTCTAGTAAACGACATTACGTAATATGAACTGTTATCTTTTCGATTCGTAAACGTCAATTTTAGTTTAGAAAGCTTATTAAGTAATCGTAAAAGACGAATATTGTAGACAGAGTGCACACGCCGCGTGGCAATGCTCTGTCTTTTTCGGCAGTATTCCCGAGTGATTTTGACCTACTTCACAGCATTTGTTCACAAATCGAAGATATACTGTATTTTTTAAAACCGTTTTCAAATTCAAAATCGGACTATCTACAGTGTAGAAACATAAAAAATGCCGAAACACGTCAACTTTTGAATTGAGTTGTGCGTTATGTAAAAATAAATTTAAATGTACAGGGTGATTCACGCAAGTATGCCATAGTCGGTGTTGTTTTTTTTTAATGAAACACACCAACAAACTGAATAATGTATGGTCAATTATGAATTATACAGGGTGAAATTTTAAAATTAATAATTTATTACACTTGAAATATTGGTACTTTTTAAAATTAGCTAGATATGGTTTTATCAAAAATCTAAACTAACTAATTATTAGACGTATTTGTATATTAAACAAAACCTGCTACACCCATGAATTTTATCATAAATACCTAAAAATTGCCTAAAAACGCCAATAATTAGACAAAATCGGTAAATAATGTGGATTGTTTTAAATCGTCAAATAATGTGAATTGTTTTCTATTCTGTCAGTTGTTGATGTGTTGACAGTTTATACTGAAAAAGTAAAATCTTTGTAAAACACTCTTTCCTTGTCGACATCAGTGTTATGTTATCTATGGTCGACATAACAATGAAATATTAAACTGAGACTCACCGAATTGACATTTTAATGATGGTCGGGTACGGGGATAACTGCAGAAGTCAAGTTGAAGTGGCAAACTTATTTAATCACAGGTATCCCGAATTGCCTAATATTTCACAAAGTACTGTGTCTAAAATGAATTCAGAGAACTTGGACATGTCAAACCATTGAAAATAAAACCACACTTCGTTGAATATGATGTGAAAGTGGATATTTTGTTAAGTGTCGAAGAGAATCCAACTTAAAGTACACGTCAAATTGCCCGTGAAAATAATGTTAGTCATACAACTGTTCTAAGATGTCTTCATAAAGAAAAAAAAAACTTCATCCCTACAAATTAACTTTTGTGCAGGAGTTAACAAAAGACGATCCAGATCGTAGAAGGGATCTCTGCGAAAGTTTAATGAATAAGCTGAACAGAAATGAGATAGCTCTTGGTACCATTCTTTTTTCTGACAAATCAACATTCACATTGAATGGAGAGGTAAACCGACAGAACTGTAGATATTGGTCAGCAGAGAATCCTAATTGGATGCGTGAGACACATGCTCAGTACCCTCAAAAGGTAAATGAAATCTTCCCCAATAGATGGATTGGACGAAAAGGTACTATTGAGTAGCCAGCTAGATCGCCGTATGGTTTCCACACTGTATAACGCAGTGCATATAACATTATAACTTGAAAAACGCCGAATTTTCTTCGCCCCTAATGATCCATCACTTCGCTGAAAAGTGCGCTGCATTTGTATTTTGATTATCTAAAATTCGTCTTACGATTACGATTAGGTACTTGATAAGCTTTCATGTCCATAACAATTTCTTGAGCAACATTTGCGAGTATAGAAAATATAATTAAGTTCATACTACCTACGTCATATCTTTTACATAATGGCACAGTCCTTTTTCCACTAGGATTTTTGTCATACAAAAAATTTACCTATTGCTTGACTTAGTAGGCAAGTCTACATTCCTACGTTGCTATTTTTAGGTCAATGTCAGTGAAGTTCTTATCAGTTATAATATACCAAGAACAGTGATAATTTGCAGCGTGCTGCTTGGTTACCTCAAAGTAACATGCTTGAGATAAGTTATTGGCAAAATTATTAAAATTTATCAATGTTCGAGGTATATTCGGTAAGATAATTTTTCATGCAAATACAGTTTTTAGTACTTTGAGGAGTACTATCCAGTATTAATTGGTCGATTAAATGATTACTTTTGCTTCCAAATCTATAAACCGATATTTTTTATAATTGTCAAAATTATAGGTTTACTTATTCACCGAAAATACTTTTAAATTACCATGGAAATTAACTACCATCAGCCGGCACTCTTCAATTACTTCAAATTAAACATCTGAAAGAATGATTTTCTACATTATAAATATTTTATTGAAGCAAGTGTCGTCAAATCGTAATATTTAGAGACCGAGCATCATTTCAGTTTTCATAAATATGTTTGTTACTGTATAAACCCAAAAAACCTCAATTTTATGATAAGCTATCAAATTAATTGACGTTTCTTTTTTTTCCAGCCTCTTTGAACAGGAGATAATGTCGTATGTCCCAGCTATGACGGTAGATAATCGTACCAACTCATCTGCTAGAAGTCCCAGAAGTTCTCCACAATCATCTCCCATAGCGTCACCAGGTCTTAGTAGACACAGAGTTGCAGCACCTCATAAAAGAGACTTCGAAGCCAAACTTAGGAATTTTTATAGAAAATTAGAGAGTAAAGGATATGGACAGGGTCCTGGAAAATTTAAGTACGTCATTTTGAATATTAGTTTCAGTGTATTAATTCTTGACTCTTCGTCTTGGATTGGAATATTATCAGTAAAAGCATCAAAAAGGTGTTGATCACTCTATTTTATGATCTTTGATCTGTATCCCTGGCGATTCAAGTATGAACAAATACTAAAAGCCTGGACAGCAATTAGAGTTGTAAACACAATTTACCAGTATTGGTTTATTCAAAAGTCTTTTATACGTCCTTCGAATAATGTGTCCAGACTAGTGTCGAACTATAGGCTTGTTCTACTTTGTCTAACAGGTTTTTTCACAGGCCACTAATGTCATCATTAAATGGTTAATCTTTGGCTATCGGAAGATCCGATTTGCCTCATTTGTCTGGAAGAGCGGCTGAATTAAAAATCTTATGTTTGCCACGGCCTTTTTTTTGTTATTAAGGCGCGTCTACACTATGCCGCTGTTTGCAAATTGGCAAAGCCGATTCGATGTAGACGCTACCGTTGGCACGTGCCAATAAACCAGCCGTGTGCCAATGAAAATCGTCGAAGTTTCGGTCTCTTTTAAAGGAAGCCAATGAGAACGGAGAATGTGGACGAGCCAACCACTGGTTTCTCGCGGCTTCAGGTGTGATTCAGAACTGTCTGAAGTGAAATGTGAGTTGAAGTGGTTGGCCTAATAACAAAGAACAAACCTACCCAACCCTGTTTTATGGCTAATTGAAAATTATATTTTAGTACACTAGAACATTATTATATAGACAATAATATAATATATTGGAACGTTCAGTATAATTGAATGTATTACAATAACAATTTTCTATTTGTTTGCAGACTTCACATTAGAAGGGATCATCTTCTTGAAGACGCATTTAGGCGAATCATGTCTGCTAATAAGAAGGAACTTCAAAAAGGAAAACTTTGCGTTGTTTGGGATAACGAAGAAGGACTGGATTACGGAGGACCTTCTCGAGAATTTTTCTTTCTACTTTCCAGAGAACTTTTCAATCCCTATTATGGTCTATTCGAATATTCTGCCAACGACACTTACACGGTTCAAATCTCACCTATGTCTGCGTTTGTTGACAACTACCACGATTGGTAAGTAGATTTTCGAATATACCTTGAAATTTGACCATTTTCCAAGCTAATACTATGATTGACTTATTTTGTTGCAGGTTTAGATTTAGCGGCCGTGTCTTGGGTCTAGCTTTAGTCCATCAATACCTCTTAGACGCTTTTTTCACTCGTCCCTTCTACAAGGCTTTATTGCGATTACCGGTAGCTTTATCGGATTTAGAAAGTCTCGATTTTGAGTTTCATCAAAGTCTGCAATGGATAAAGGAACACGATGTATCTATGCAAGGAGAATTAGAACTTACTTTTGCCGTTACCGAAGAAGTTTTCGGACAAGTTTTGGAAAGAGAATTGAAACCTGGAGGAAGGAATGTACCTGTCACTGAGAAAAATAAAAAAGTAAGTCTAAATGTCTGTAAACACCAAAAAAAATTTTTGACATATAAAGTGACACTTTTTAAAACTGATTGACATTATGAAACGTCTTACTTTTTGTAACTAGTTGCATTAAGTAAAATTTTATACAATTGGTGACGAAAAATGAATTTCAAAATTAGTGACAAAAAGAATTATTCCATTTATTAAATTGTTATAATACAAGTTAAAAACATAAATTATCAATTAATTAATTATTATAAATATTGATAACACAATTATTGCAATTATTCAAATTAATTCCTGACGACATATTTTTTTTCATTGCTCGAACTTGTTAGTTGGGAAGCGGCGCACATTGCATCAGATGTTTCACCAAATATTTCTTGCGCTATAAGTTTTTTATTATTCATGGAATTTTCAACATATCCATCCGCAACAGAGGTAGATTTCCAACCTCCATGCCTCTTTAATTTTAAAATATCAGCGCCACTGTCTGCAGAGCTTCTTCTGAAGCAGTGGCCAGTATGTAGAACAGGATTTGAAAGACCATAGAAATTGTGCAATAACTTTTGGCAGACTGCTAAATGTGTTAATTCCCACGGATTTCTGGTACATTTTCCATTCGCATATTTTACAAAAAATCTGTTGTGTTTAAGAACATGGGGACGCAACTTAATATATTTTCTTAATATTTCAACAAGATTCGTATTTTCAATGTCTCTAGTGGTAATTGCAAACTGCCGTATAATTTTGTTTTTGAAGGTGGGATATCAACACGAAAATAGCTTCCTTCGTCTATAACATTTTCAACTGGAAGAAATGTTAATTCTGCTTTTCTGCATGCTCCTGCCATTCCAATTATCATTGCAACCTTAGCCATTAAGTATTCTTTGTCATCAGCTTCCACTAAAAATTTGGCAAAATATTCTTTAATAAAAACTTTTGACTTTTTAGCACTGTACCCGTCCGCTTGCCTTTTAATATATGCTACCAAATTTGTATATTTTTTAATATCAATATTCCTTCTCAGATTTAGTTCAGACCTTAACATTGAGTAAAGCGTCCATAATGTGGAAACTTTTAGATCTTTCTCACCCTCAAAATATGCAAGTAAAACTTTCTCATTAACGTGTTTAATTTTCTTCTCATCACACCACGTAACAAATTTTTCGTATGCAAAATCATAAACTGCCTTTGACTTTTTGGGAATTACTGATAATAGAGCATTACCTGCTGCCTCTTCAATATCGCTTGGTAGCTCTTCAGAACTTGAAACACTCATTTTTTAAAAATAAAACTAAAAATATATCAAACTCGCAAAAACCCCTTTTTTACAAAATGTCAAACTAACAACTAACATGAAGTAACAGCAACAAACTAAATTTATGTTTTCCAAATTTTTATCAATTATATTAAATTTTATTTTTTTATTACTTTTTATATCACAAAACTTTAATAAAATGTGAATTAAAATCTCCGGATGAGTCTTGTGTAAAACAAACCCAATAAATTCACAATTTTTATTTCAATATCTCACATTTATTCAAATTTGGTACATTATTTGTATATATTATATTTTTGGCTAAAAATAGATTTTTCAATAACCTTTCCTAACTTTTTGTTTCACCAAAATGGAAAAAAACCGAGGACTCAAAAGCTTTCCATTTCATTTGAATATACTAGTGAATTTTCCCCAGAATCCCATTTTGAAAATTTATTCCGGGTCCTCAGATCTAAGAACCTTCCTGAACCAGAACATACCTACTGGTTAAAAGAAAACAATTAAGCAAATTCTAACGGTGGAATGTCGGGATCAATACATAAATCTTTCACTCTATCATTTTTCTCAACAATTCTACTAAAATCCATATCATCCTTGATTCCTTCTACTTCCAGATACCTAATATTATTTTCTTTAACTCTCTCCTCAACTTTCTCCTTAACTTTTTCTTGATTTTTCACACATAGCGGTTCCTTATAGTTCGCTTTCATTAATTTTAGTACCAAATGCCCGGTTATTTGAGACCTTTGAGCTACGCTCTTCTCCACTAACACTTCTTCGGGAAAAACTATTTGAAACACCTTATCTCTAATCGTAAGCTTAACGTAAATAGGTTGTAAGTCTACATCTATCAAGTTACTATCTAAAAATTTATAGATAGCAACATCTAAAACGAATTGCTTTGGGTCGTCATCCTTAAAAGTAAAATCGAGCTTTGCTTGGTTTACATTCAGAGGTCTTCCTTCTTTTGTAAAGAGTCTCACAGATGCAGTTGGATTTTTTTCACTTATATCTGTTACAACTCTGTCTCTTTTACGTTGCCTGTGCGATATTTCTACTCTTGTTTCTGGACAGTTTTCACTGGACATCTTCCAAAATTCCTCATTAGATATACCTACAAACACATCAATAATAATGATAAGTGTCATGAACTCAAATATATTGTCAGGATACAAACACGGGTCGTAATAAAGAGGCTCTCAGAAACACACAAACCCCATATTAATATTAATGTTATCAGCCTCATCTATTCTATTAATGAAAAATCTATTGAATAAAACAATACCTGAGTAATCCGTTTTGGACACTCTTTCTTTCTGGTCTTCTCTCCATTTGAAATACTTTGCTTGCGCTTTCTTTATAGTCTTCTCCGTTTGGTCGATAATCTGTTGGGCTTTAATTCTTTCACTTGTAGTAATTTCTATCGAATCTAATTTTTTTAATTGCGGCAACTTTGCAACAACGTAATTTCTATAACCATTGTAATCACTGCACGGGTTTCCCGTTAAAAATAAATCCTTTAAATGTATGTTATTTATTAGACTAGATACACTTTCTAAATCTCCTATGAAATTTAATGTTAGATCTAATTTTTCCAAAGACTCGCATCTTTCCAAATTTTCGACTTTTTCTATATTATTTATAGCCAAATTTAAATATTGCAGTTTTTTTAATTTGTTCAAATTTTCGATTTTTGATATGAGATTCGCTTGCAAATATAAAATTTCCAAATTCTTACACCAATTATTGAGATGTTCTATCTTCTCCACGTCTTCCTGATGCAGAGATAATTCTTCTAAAGTTCCAATTATACATTCATTATGTTCTGCTTTTTTTCTTACCAAATCTTCAGTTATTCTCACCATATTTATCCGGCACTACAAATTGACAAATATTCTTGACGCTAACACCGTCATATCGATAAAATGGTAACCAGGCAACGGATTCTAGGTTTTGTAGAATCTTAAGCTGGCTTTATATCGATAACTTCACTGTCCCAATATTTGTGACCTTCAAATTTCATCTCCTATAACTTCTGCTATGTTCTTTTCTTGCTTTTTCATTTTTACGCCCGGTTTCCAATGTCAAGTTATCCTGAGGTTAACAAATAACCCTTGGTTACCTCAAAACAAGTGTTTCACATTGTTCAGTAAAGGGTTCAAGTTATGGTTAACTCTCAGAATATTTAACCACCAGAAAATCTAGTGGTAATAATAATAACCTGGAGATTCTAACCTAACAATTAAAGCTATTGCTGTATCTGTCACGTATCTGTCACAAAACGTGGTATCTGTTAGCATATTTTTTTGAGTGGAAAATGAACGATTATGAGGTAAATGCATATAGTAGTGATGAGGAACCAAGAAGACCAAAAATGATAAGGCCTAGATCCGATTATTTTGAGGAATTCGACAATTACGATTTTTTCTGTAGATTTAGTTTGTCTAAGAGAACTGTAGAAAGGCTCTCAGAAGAAATAGAAGATGCTTTTCAAATATTTTTCTTTCAACATTTTCATGGATCTGCAACCGTTGAGGCCAGAATTGGCCTTAAATTCCTTTTCAATTTGCATCCATTTTTAATTTTTTTCTTCCAGGTCACCGCATTGGTTTCTTTAGATTCTATTATGTTCTTATATTTACTCACTAAAGAAACCAATAGATGCTCCTCTTCTTTAGAAAAGTTGGAACATCTCTTACTTATTTGTGTTTCCATAATTAAATTTGAAGCACTATTTTATTCAAAAATTTGTCGTCACTTAGACATAAAATAAACATAACCACACAACTTTTTTGTTTCAATTGACATGAAACATGAAAATCAGTGTTGGATTTCATACCAACGCAACAAAAATTAATGAACAGTCATGGTAACCTGACCTGCAGATGAATAATGATTGTGAAACATGTCCCTGGTTAAAGTGAGGGTAAGGTCAAGGTTACTTGACCCTAGGAGTTAACCACCGATTGTGAAACTGGCTGTTACTCGGTACTCCAGCCATTTCTCCGTAGTGTTTCCTTGTTCTCCTTCTCGGCTTTACATATTTTCCTGTGTGATGCTTAGTAGTTATGATGTATTTTTTTCCATGAGAATGATTTCATGTGGGTTGGCATATGCTTTTGTCAAAGTGCTTTTACATCTTCTGCATGTTTGATTTCAATATCTGCTTATTTCCGCGGTTTGTACTTGGAAGGTCGTGGACTAATTACTGTAATTTCACATTTATGGTCCATTTTTTGATATTTCATATAAAGTTACTCAACATTAGATTGATATTACAATAATAACAATCAAATAGTCAAGTAAAGTTGAATGAAATGTCAAAAAATGGACCATTTAATGCCTGCGAAGTGAGAAAAATGAAGCAATAATCATCAAGTTTATATATTTTATTGAATGAAAAAAGTATACAATAAATGGAACGTTTTTTTACATATTTCAATGACAAACATGAAGACAAATAAATGTTTGGAATTCAACAACAATGCTGGGAAGTTCAAAGCTGTATGGAAGAATAACTAGGTACTTCTGTCACTTTTCATTTAATCAAACATGTTTTTTATAAAGATAGAGTTTACCGGGTGCACCTCACATTACAGTCTCTCACAAAACATATTCTCGACATTGTCTCTTAAAATAAAAGTCCCACTATAAACAGCACAAACACACACACAAATAAGCAAAATAGTTTTTAAAACCGAAAACTCACGATACACGTCAGGCAGTTGTCAGGTTAGGATCATAGATAACACGTTAGGATTTCAGCGCTGATATATGTGGAAGAATCTGCAACTACCACTAAGGGCGTTACAGTTCTCACTAAATTGGAAATTTTAGTACTGACGGGACTCCCTAAGTGGCAGCACCCTCGCGCCTTCAGAGATCCCCTACTGGTGGAATCAAACAAAACAGATAA
>CAJUYG010001049.1:39802-57499 GCA_910591675.1 Galerucella calmariensis
TTACATATATTTTTCTATTTTCAGGAATACTTAGAGAGGATAGTACGATGGCGTTTAGAACGTGGTGTTTCGGAACAAACGGAATCTTTGGTGAGAGGCTTCTATGAAGTGGTTGATCCTAGACTAGTCAGTGTATTCGATGCTAGGGAATTAGAATTGGTGATAGCTGGAACAGCTGAAATCGATTTAATCGATTGGAGGCACAATACGGAATACCGTGGAGGATACCATGATCAACACCCTGTAGTTATATGGTTTTGGCAAGCAATCGAAAGGTATTTATCCAAAAATTCACTGTTATATAAGCAACTAAATGATTTGTTTTGATTCCAGGTTCACGAACGAACAGAGACTTCGCTTTCTCCAATTCGTAACGGGCACTTCAAGCATCCCCTTTGAAGGTTTTTCAGCGTTAAGAGGCTCGATAGGTCCTAGAAAATTCTGTATAGAAAAATGGGGTAAACCGAACAGTCTTCCAAGAGCACACACGTGCTTTAACAGATTAGATTTACCACCGTATCCCACTTCTGAAGTGCTGTACGAAAAATTGTTGCTTGCTGTCGAAGAAACTAATACTTTTGGTATAGAATGAAGCGGAAATGTCCGTCTTTACAGTAATAGAGCGAATAATGGCACAGGTTTAACTTACATTACTTTTATTGTCAAATATTATTTGGTAGTAGTATACGCTATTGCCAATTTAGTATATTTTCCAGACCCTAGGAAAAATTGTGGGGTGTGTGTAGAATATCTTTTTTAAAAAAAAGTTAAGCAGTCGCCTGGTACCTTTATTGTGTGTGCGATTTCTTATTTCTTTGGAAATATGTCTTTTGGGTATTACAATTATTTCCGAATGAGTTAATATTTAAGTTATTTGGGAAAAATGAGGTTCCTGAGCTTATTGAGCCAGTAATGAGTCAGCTAACATTGTTTTAATTGAAATTCGATGTATTTTGACGAAGAATTACTTACCAAATAATAATTTTTTAATGTTTCTGTACATAGCTAGTTATTATTGTAGTAGGAAGTTGAGTTTTATACAAACAAAAAAATAATTTATTTCGTTTCTACATTTTTTCTTGTTAGAAATTCAGTCATAATTTATTAACACTTGAAAAAACTTTTTGTACAGAATAATATCTTTTCGTGAGCTTATCGAGATCTACAAAAATTTAAATTTTTTGGTAGATTCCTGTAAAAATTCTTAGCTTATGTAATGAACACTCGTAAATCTAATTATTATCTTTCATATTTTATCATATCTTATGCCCACAATTTTCAATCATGTCTTATCTGCCTCTAAATAGGCTGTAAATGATTTTCTTCTGACCATTGCCGGATCTATTCCCTCAGTGATACGTTTGCTGGACTTTTTCCCTCTTCAAAGTTTCTTCCCTGCTTTCTTCTGCTTGGTAGAAGGTTAGATCGTGATCAATTTATAGACTGAACCTAAGATTAGGTTCATAACCTTAGACCTTTCCATGTATTTACCTTACAACAATTCTCACAAAAACCAAGAGCTCTTTCGTCCAGTGATACATAATGACCACTTTGAAAGCTAACTTCAAATCCTATTTGAATTGCTCTATATCTGAGGTTTTAGCCAGAGTAACTCAAAAATGCTTTGGTAACTCAAAAGGTCAAATTTTTTTCTCTGCTTTGGTCTCTTAGGCAATGTGCAGAAAGTGTTTGGAACCTGCTGTGGAAAATCGATTCTCTTTAGGAACAGCCTCAATCTACTGTATCTAAACTAAGTAAGACATTCTGTACAAACAGTTCCTCATATTTTCTTCTGAATTTTTCCTGGAAATGTTTTTATATAATTCACAGTATATAAATGAAAAAATATCGATAATTTATATGAATAATTTGATTGTATAATTTCCTCGAAAAATTCACAGTGGATGGAATCGAGTCGTTGTGTAGACCGATCAAAAATGTTGCCCGAATTAAATGCATAAGTATAATATATTTTTTATCACTTTGAGATTTTGATATTTTTGTTGTATTAATTTATTATTTTATAGTTTTTAATCAGTTACCAATGATTATTTCTTAGGTAGAATTTAGATTGTTCATTTCTAATAATGTTGTGATTTGTTAAATTCTAGTCAGTAAATATATATTCATTTGTAATGCACATAACACCTGTATATTACAAGCCGTTTTTTTCTTAATTATTATCGGAATTTAACCTCATAAGCTGGTCATCTTTTGCTATTATGGTTTGTAACATTCCAGAAATTAAAAAAATATTTATTATGACTTTTTTTTCACTTCAAATTCATATTCTTGTATTATCCAATCGGAAGTCCTAAAAACTGCATTCAAATTATTTAGGAAAAAATAAAGCTGAGATTACACTAAGCTGGTTGTTGTTAACTAACCCCGTCCGTTGTTTGATTGTATGTCATCTTGTGGTGTATTAAGTAGCGTACGAATTATATACATGTACTTAGATATCCAATAACTCCAAAACCTACGTTACACCCTGTATATTTTTCGATTACCAAAACATCAAGTAACTTAAAGATGTACCAATTGTGTAGTTTTTTGCTATTTTCACTTAGTACTAAATCAATCACGAATAAAAATCAACAACAGGCAACGGCTGGTAAACCGAATAGTGTGACTACCGCTGTACAGTTAATAGGTTTGTTCGTAGAACAGTCAAAAACTATCAGAAACCGTCAGAGGCATGCGCATTGAAAAAAAAGCGTTCGTAGAAACAATTTGACAGTTGGTGATTTAAAAATCCTTTATTCGAAGAAAGGAATTTGCGGTTTCGTATCAGTTGCCAACAATCAGAATAATTTGCTGACCGGGATCAAATTTTCAGTTTGAACATGAGAACATGCGTAAATAATGTGACTAAAATAATTTGTATGTTGTAATATCGGACATTTAAAAAAATTCTCTGGCTTCTTATTACGATGGCCAAAGAATGACACACACATTTCAAAATTATTTACTTACTCTTTATTTTCTTCAGCTCTTCTTTAAGTGATGATACATTTTTAGTTCATTTTCATCAATGACATCACTGTCAAATTTCGATTTACAACGAATCACAAACGGAATGTCATTTAAGAAATTCCCAATCGATTGGAAATTCCTTCTACGAACAAACCTAATAATTAGCTATTACAAATGAAGCTGAAAACTATATTTGTTTGCTATTATCTGATACAATCTCGCTGCTTTGACTTTATCCGAGTCTGCAAAGAAATATTTTACTTAATTTTACAAGCATTAATCGAGATATCGATATCAACAGTTTCGCAAGTGAATTTTCGACCAAATGCACCAGCCTAGACGCATCCTATTTACATTACGTGCAATTAACTATTTGCAAGCAACATTATTTAGGCGTCCCATTTTGTTTTTTGACAAATTATGTACTTTCCAACCAAATATGGATAGTAAAGTACAAGCAACAACTTACTCATACAGCAATTAGATACTTACTTAAGATTTCCTGAAAACAACACTGTAATCTCGTCCCGCGTAAATAACGTTGCAGTCAATTATAGTATGTAATGATGGTTATTAATACACGAGCATTAACCGGGATACGAAACTAGCCGAAGGCGAGCTTCGTATGGTTTATGCGAGTGTATTAATAACCATTACATGAGAGTTGCATACGCTATTTTTTCTACACCCGATAAATAATCGAAAACCATAAATTTTATATTTTTATTGAACACAATAGGTAACAGTAATTATTCGTATTTCTATAAAAAAAATCTACAAAATTGTAATTAATACCTGGGGTATTGGTATTGCCATAGATACAAGAAAACTATAAACATTTTATTTGAATTTATATTCAACATATAATAATTGTAATTAATCCGATTTCTTAAAAATATTAAGATTATTTGATAAAGTTTTTCGTACACTTTCCTAGATTTCTGGGGTAAATTATTTTGAACTGCATTTTCTGCTTTCTTCTATATATGTGGGGGAGTCGATGGTAATTCTTCTATATCGCTGATATCAGACATTTTGATAAATTATCGAAGTTGAGTTAGGTATTTACGAAAATTTAATACTTACTGATTTTGATATCTAAAATAGTTACAGGAACCTAGGATAAACGTCAAATGCACAGCATGCTTGATTGAAAAATTATGGGTTTCTATTGATTAAAAATCTGTATAGTAATGGGTATCATTATGAAACGGATTATGGGCATATAAGTGCATTGTTATAACACGGGTGTAGAAAAAAATATAAACGACATCGGTCTACGCTAGCTTATAAGATTGAATATCTTGTCATTCAACAGTTAAAGGGAGCAAAGTACTTTCGATGTGCAAATATACAGTGTTTCAACAAAAGGTATCCAGTTTCTAGGATAAGTAGAATACTTAAAAATGAGTGGAATTTGCTATTATTATAATTATTCAAGATACAGGGTGTTGAAAAAAATGGAATACATATTTTTCACGATCACGTCGAGCGTGGTTACTGGCAATATTGTAATTAAATTTTGCATGAACATATTTTGGAAGCTAGTTACATGTAGTCACATGCGTAAAGTACAAATTTTAAAACTTCCCGATGACTCTATAAGAGTCAAAAGAAATTCATGAAATGTGTCCAAAACTTCTTCTTACAAAATTACAATGGATCCCACTTATTTTTCAGTTTTCTACTTATTCTAGCAGCAGTGGTACCTTTTTTGAAACACCCTGTATTAAAAAGTCAGTTAACAGAATGTAAAATTGTAAAGAGGAGATCCAGCATTTATCACTGGGCTATGGACCGGCAACCTGAGTGCCAATATCCTTTTGGCTGTTGTACACTGATCACGAGCTGTACGCACCGTTAGAGGTTTATGGTGATGAAATTAAAATTGTTAAACAAAGAATTATAAATACTGATTATATTATAATATTGTTATATAAAGCAGTTATGAGTATTTGCAATTTTATGTTTTATAATTTCATCTTGCTATTTACTTACTGAAAAACAAATCAACATTATTATTGATAGTATAAAAACCAGGCATCGGTTAAACATAATATGTTTCCAATGATCATACTCTATGGCACTATCGATAGAATCATGGAGACTATTATATATTATAGTTTCCATGGTTTGAATTTTGAGAACAAAAATGCCCGCAAAGAACGGAACAAGTTGTCGGAATCCTCAACCATCAATTCCTTATTTAGGAGAGCCTAAGTCCAAACCACTCTGACCAAACTATTTTTCAATCTTAAATTAAAGGTATGAAAACAGGTGATTAGTAAGAACTGTCAATGATAAGGTGAATTCTTGCAGGAAAAAATTTAAATTAAAACTAAGAAGATAAAACCACAGTCATGATAATTTTCAATTTAAATCCTAATTTCTTAGTTTCTTGCATGAACATCTACATTACAGGTACATGCTCATGCATAAAACTAAGAAATTGAGATTTAAATTGAAAAATAACATAGTTTTTTCTTCTTAGTTTTAGTTTTAAATTAATCTTAGTTTTAATTTTTTCTTGCTGAATCCACCTTTAAAAGTAAAACAACTTATCCCAAAAACAATCTCGCTGCGCAGGTGTATGACATAAATTGTTATGAAATTTTTAGTGGTAAAAATATTATGTGTCAAACAGTCAAGCATAGGAATATTTTTAAAATTCATATCAAAATTATCAATATTATTTTCAGAGTAAATTTCGCAATAATTCTCGTACGTGTAAAACGGTTGTAAAATATGCGAAACGGCAGTCTTTACCTACCTGTATTTGTGTATAGAGAACAATCAGTACAACACAACAATCCATAATAAACAATACTATTGTAGCTATATAGTGGGGCCAGATATGGTTTATTTACGATAAAAAGACAATTACTTCATTTTTAGTTACTTTCCTGCTTATCAAAGTCAATATAAATTTACCAACCCTAAAAATACAATTTTTAATTATTAGGGAAATTCACAGTCTACTAAACTCCAAGGCGTTGTCAAATCAATTGATAAACTACTTCAGTTTAGTTTGACATTTATTTTTATTTATTATTATTATTCATTTGATCGTCGTCTCAGTATTTACAAGTTTGGTACTCTTGAATGAATAATTTCTTCAAGATTTAAAAAAAATGTTATTTTCACAATTAATTAATGAGATAAATCTGCACTGCTATATTGACGGATTCTATATTTTTTTAAATCAGTTCAGATGGAAATTATTGTCTTTTTCATGTCAAAGAAAGAGCACCACCTCACACAGATACACAAAAGCTGTAGAATAAGGACAGTAGTTTCTAAAGTTAATATTTTCATCAATCTAAATTGAGGGATATTTTGTAAGAAATTTAACTATACCTATTTTATAAGTGATAGATTGCGCCAACTAGCGAAAAACCGAAAAACTTTGGACTGAAAAACATTTTTAATAATTTTGTTAGGGTTAATTTTCTCTATTATTTTCCCCCAAACCCTATGACATACGGTTTCCGAGATATGGTACTCCGATACCATTATTGAATCACCATTGCCAAAGTGCCAATGTGGCCGCAGCTTTAGACTATAGTTAATGATAGCTGTAATCATGAAATTGTAGCTTGCAAAAGTGATTCTTGATGACCAATTTATATTTGAGCCCTTCCATTCCATTAACACTGATGAAGCTACCAAATTTCAATCGAAATTGTTTGATAATTTTTATATTCACCCAGGCTTGCGAAGGAATTGTGTATAGGTACCTATGGATGACACACTTTTTTTAAATAACAATAAATTTTTAATAAATAAAACATAAACAAACAAATTAACAGCAAGGTAAGTCATTTTGTGAATCACATTGATCTATGCAATCTTCTAATATAGAAGCTTCGTCTTCATCCGATTCTGAAAAAAAAATGGAAATATTAATGAAATCTTGAGGTGAATATTTATATTGTGTAGGTAAATAGTAAAAGCATTATCAGTGGAATAAATCAAGTGGACAGTTTGTAAAAATAAATCGTATCTAGTTTTCGTTGCCTCCTTTTTATAAAATCTATTCATCTGACTTTTTTGAATGGAAATGATTCAGCAAAGTTCACTATTTCTTTTCTTCTACACTTAAAACCTGCCAAAGTAGTGTCCGATTCCTATGAAAGGATAATATTGTGGGAAATATAAACGTCAACAATCTAACCAAAGACATTTTCCGGTGTTCATCGTAAAATACAGCCCTGCTAGCATAGCTTAAAATTGTATACCTAGTAGGTTTGTGGCAATACTGTTAATATTATATTCGCGTGTACTTCTAAATGTGAACTGGATAATGTTTTTGGATATTTACGTACATAACCTCACATTTTTTCACATCTATTTCCATTTATAAGAAGGCAGTTAGAAGAAATAAACACTCTCATTTCGTTAACAAAGTAAATCTGGAGTAGTAATGAAAGAAAACCTATTGCAGAACTATAAAGTCAATGTAGATATAGTTCTATAGAATTTTAAATTTCCGTATTCACTTCGGGTATACCTCGTATAAATTCGTACCGTAATATTATTCTGTTTCCTCTGCTGAGTAGAAACTAGTTTTTGTCACATTTTTTGCCGTCAAAAATGACTATTTCGTATTATTTTAAATCGTGTTTTAGACTGTTGGCCGGTAGTTAGTAGTATCGTTGAGTGATAAAAATATACCTATGTAGTGAACAGTGTTGTGTTGATTACCTATTTGTTACTGCATTTTAAATGGTTAGGAAAGGGTTTAATATTTAAACTATTTAATGGTTTTATTATTGGAGGATGAAACAGCTTAATATGTATTTTTCTTGCCGGCTATTTTCAATTTTATGGGATGCCAAAATGTTTTAAACATCTATTAGGTAGGTACTGTATTTCTCATCATTTTTGATTTACACAGGGTGTATGTACAAATTAATGTCGATTGTAGAGAACCGATCATTGTATATGGGTTAAAAAAGTTGAATAGTCGGCGTACCTACGTAATTTAATTAGCTAGTGGAGAAATGAATATTTCTCTTATAATGGAGCTTTTCAATAATCTTTTTCAATGCTATATTCAGTTTTTTGAACTGAATTTCTATTAAATTAAATAATGGTCGCTTTGAAAGTGACTTCACGAATTACTTCTTAAAGACGTCAAGTGGTCTACGACTTTGAAATAATCGATAGGTATTTCAGCAGGTTTTGAAAAGTTGCTTCTCTGGTTTTTGACAGTTGACCTCAACACCGATTTTGAGCATTGGTATTATTATTCTTTGTTTTTATTAGACTGTCAATAGAATTCACCCAACGTCAACTGTATTAAAATCATCATAATATCCCCTTACTACACCACAGTCATTTAGATCAAAAGATTGTAGGTATTTTTCATTATTGAATCCACTAGAATAAAGTAAATGCTTCATAAGTGTGGATAAAACTCCAATTATATTGTGATTGTGGATGTTAGTAGATTGTTCAATGATGGCAATTATTCACGAAGGTGCGAGCCGCGGACGAGCTACATAAACATCTAAGTGAATATTAGCCATTATAAATATGAGAGTAAAATTGAGGAAATGATTATAGGCTTCCATATAAGTAGGTAGGTACCAAAATTCTTTCAACCTTTATGGCAATAAATTTAAGAATACTAACTATCAGCTAACTATTTAATATGCTTCTCTTATTTCTCATTTAAGTGTATGAATCGCCTTCCATATTATAATTTCCAGTATTTTCCATTTACATTCAGTATAATAATTAAAATGCTTGCCATCAGCTATCCATTATTTAAAATGTAGTGGACAAATATATTTGTTTGGATATTTAATATTTATTTCAAACCATTTTTTTATAATTGCTTTCATATAATAAATGACATATATAATTATGACAGTCAATTGTATCTAAAACTAAATGAAAGTTGCATTATAAACTTTTCAAATCATAATTGTTGTGAATCCACTCGTATTTTAATAGGCTAGATAAACATATATATACAAGATCATGAGAAAGTGTGCATACTTCTACCCATAGAGTAATTTCTACCTCGTATGGAGACTCATAGTGTGGCGCTGAAACTGGCAGCCGGGGCTAGCGGCTTGACGCGATCGTCATCGTCGTTGCCTTTTGAATTAGGAAACTGCAAGAAGCAATTAAAAATTCTAGATTGTAGATTCTATTCGCTTCACAGAAATTTGATATAACTTTTTCTGAGAACTCTAATAATTAAAACAAACTTTCAATATTATCGGCTGCTAAAGCCGCTGCCATCTACACTGTTGAAAAAAATAAGTATAAAACTCGGTTTCCTAATTCAAAAGGTGAATCGCGTTCGGCTGCCAGCTTAAGCATTATTCATATAGGAAGAGATTACTGCTCCCATTGTTTACTAATATACAGGACAATAATAATATGTATGTTTTGGTTGAAACCTCCTATGGATATAATTTTGAAACGGTAAGTTTGAGTGTAGTAAAATGTTACACTAATACCAGTTAATTAATTTCATCATAGATATTATTGTTTCCTTCCTATCCCCCTTGCCTCCTCTTATAATTTAACAGGTGAGAGCTCTATAATATTTAACAATAGTAGTATAAGATATACCAGAATCACAAGCAAAGTCATACCAAGAATGTTGAATAATGCCTTAATACCTTAATGATACGTATATGTGTTGACAGGTGACACTAATTTTTCGTCAACTGTAAGATACCCCATACTTAAAAGACCACCAAACTTTTCGGGCACAAGTTTTTCAACGACCTTTCCAAATCTGTTATTATTTTTCATGAACGCTATTTGGTAAAAAAGTTAGCTCGCGTTTGACAGTTTTGCACAGGAATCCCTATGTCGCAACTTATAAATAACACAGTGTATAAGAAATTGACACACAATAAAAATTAGCGAGGGGGAGAAAATGTTGAGCGGCGAATTAGGTACAAATTTAATCTGAAATAATTATTTTAGGAACATAAGATTATGTAAAAAAAACAACTAGCCTAGATGGAAAAGCCAGGAAGAAATGGTAATTGCAGGAAATAGAAATCGATTACTATCATACCAGTACTGAATGCACCAGGCAGACCTGCAGAAAATTTGGGGTGGTGGCTGAATTTTTTGGTGGTGGAGAGGTAAGATTGAAATTTGACTTTATGAGAGATTTTTAGAATATCTTGTGGCGGATTTTGTCAAAGAAGTCTCATCTCCTTAGGTAAATAGAGGATTGTCATGAGAAGTTGACCTGCTGAAATGAGGTCCTTAGGATTAGTATCTGTATGGTGGAAAATCTTTTTATTATTGGTAGTATAACATAACAAATATAAGAAATAATTAATGACAGAAAATTATGACAATTGTACAAAAAAAGAGGCTAAAAATGGCTTAAAAGTAGATCTTTTGTATCAAATGATGCTGGCATCAACGCAATAATTTTGAACGTTCACATGTATGTTCAAGAATTAGTCGTTTTCGACCGTAGGAGTTGATAGATCGCACGGCATATACCTTATCGTACGAGAGAAGCACCGGCTCGTATTATTTTCAAGGATATCGAGTGACAGTTAGCCTTCACCTGCGTCAAATGTGAACAGTTAACCTATAAACAACAAAGTTCAGAAATCATCAATGGTTATTAAATGTCCAGCTCAGGCATAAAACCGAAGTGCTGGTAGCATTTGATTCATGATAGGCACGCTGTTTTTTCTGTAATAATAGTTGATCATTTTGGTGTTGCGGGGTTTACTTATTAGGTAATATTTCACTTGAAAATCATTTCGTTATTTAAGAGCTACCCTTATCAATCCTGAAACCCGTAAACATTACTTTATCACTCGAAATCATTGGTCACGTTAATCACAACGTAGCGCTACCGAGCGATCATCAATTTCCAATATCTTTGCTTGGAGATACTTTAGTTTGTATTCTAGTAAAAATGAGTGAACAGCTGGAGGTGACTTATTATTTCATTAATAAATTGTATAGTTTGTCAGGAAATTCAACTCTTCATAGTATGCTCCAAAGTGTGGAGTACAATTTATTGTAATTAAATCCCATTTTTTAATGGTTAGAAGTTAGAAGTCGTACCTATTTCATAATTGTCGTATATATAAAATAAAATTGAGTTTTTGTTGTTGTATTCATTGACACTTGACATATTATGTCGATGGTTTTATTAGCACGTTCAGCAGAAGAATTACGAACTGATGGATCACTCTAAAAATCGCTACCTGATCAACTTTGTTGGGATGAACGCGACCTTTGATAAAATGCAAATTCTTTTACTTCTGTCGTTCAAATGATCAGATCGAGAGGTGGAAACCATGTTGGGAAATGGGAAAATTATTTTGACGATATCGAGGAATCAACTTCAAAAATGCCATCCATAAAAAGTCAACTTCGATTTTAAACCAAGTCGATCCAATCGGAAAGTTTATATTAACTCCTCCTTAACTAGTTTAAGTAAGGAGCGGTGCAACGCAAACTAGTCTTTATGAGATTACCTTATTTCATGTATAGAGAGATATTGCCAATTGCGAAGCGTTAACATTATCAGCGTTAGAGACGTAAAGAAGTGAATCACGCATTTAATAAACGTCAAAATACTGCAAACGTAATTACCGTAGACCATTTTTTAACAAGCAATATCTCTCTATTGTCTTAAAGTTAACGGTGTAAAAAACGAGCATAATTAACCGAGTTCAAAAAAATCTTATTTATGGAGACGTTTTCATGAGACGCCGACGATATTGGTCTTGTTTCTTCGTAAAGGGTGGTTATTCCAGAAATATTTTTCGTTTTCGATTAATAATACTGTTAGTAGAGTACTAGTTTCCAACAATCCTGCGAATTGAAATCCTTCGCTGATAGAGTTATAATATTTCCGTCAGTTTGTTCCAATGTCAGTCGCAAACTGGTGAACTCTGACCGCAGGACACGGGCAAGCGTATTCGGCAGTAAACGGACGAGAGAATAACTTGATGATATCAAATGTTCTCTGAACGTCCAAGTGAAATTGTCCTGTACCTGGCCAAAGACAGGACATTTATTTTTTCACGTGGACGGACGTATGTATGCGTTACTGTTTGTGGTCATCGATGGCTTCTTAGATTTGAATAGTATATTACTGGGTAAAGAACAGCATATCAAAAAACTAGCTGTACTAAAATCGTTTACAAAAACATTGCTAGCTCCAAATGACAACACCGCAATTTCTGAAATATTTTAGGTAAGTCATGTTTGCTGACTAATGAAATATTACATTAGAAGAGGCCAGATAAGGGAAGTGACGGGATTACTCACCGGTCACTGTCACTATATCTCTTACTAAGTATTTAACATTGTGCTATTATCCTTCCAAGGAGTGATTATCAACATTCGGATCGGGTACGGTGCAATTACGTGTATACCGACCTTTAACCGTCTAATTAACGGTAATCGTGTTCGTTAGTTTGGTTCCTTTTATGTCTATGAGATCGGGGATGTAAGCAAGCACTAAACGAAAAGGCACGAAATAAAACAATGATAGTTGAAATTAACAAATAACTTTATTTAGGTACACACCAAATTAAAGTAAATTAAAGCAACAAAATAATATAAATTACTCATACTTAAATACAAATAGCACTGTACATCCCAACAATAGCACAAATAAACATCTGATCAGCTTCAAAATACATGATGGAATCTGTCAATGTCAAAAGTTAGATTTATAGTCGAATATATTCTCTATTTTTACTTTTTTTATTTTTTTTTGTAAAGTTTATGCACAAACTGCTACATTTCCATAACTATTTTTCCCTAGAGATAGAATGGTGTAACGCCGAAAGGAACACAATAACTGACCCAAAAAATTTCTTTTTGATATTATACTCAACTTTCGACCATCACAACTCCTTCCTTGAAAAAGAGTGAGGGGTCCATGCCACCATTTTGGTAAATTACTTTTTAGGTTGTTCTATACTGTTTGTACTTTGGTTCACGAGAAACTAGTGATCTAAAGTTCAAACTTTACATATTGAACAGAAATTTACCAAAATTTAGGCTCATGCCACAATGATTTCGGTTTTGCATTTTATAAAATGTCAAATTTACTCCTATTCCGGGATTGAATGACTCAATATATCACTGATTTATTTGGTTTAATGTAACCAAAAATAACATACTACTACATATACCGATTGTCCCTAATTTCCCATTTCAACACTTTTTTTTCATTCATTTTAATGTAGCACTTAAATATTTTCTCAAACACCCTTTCTCCGTCTATCTAGTAAAGTCTAAAATATTTTTTAATGGATAACGATAATATAGATATACTATTAGTTACATAAACCATTCAATTTAAAGCAACAATGAACATAAATCTAACTTTCGAAATGGTTTGTCATACAAAAATCTAAATGTGCCAATTTTGGTTACTTTGTGATTGTGACAAAACTGATAGCTAGCACAGAATGCCCCGATCTATAGTGATGGTAGTTTTAGTCACTGGTGTATGCGTGATGTGACGACATGTCGTACCACACTGAGGACACAAACAATTGGTTGAAACTGTGTACGTACGAACTGGTGAGGAGTCTGTGAAACTGCCGTTCAAGGTGTCTGTGCAGAAAGTGGTCTTGCGCTGTCCTGGCGATTTCGTTGTGTCGTTCATACAGGAAAAACTTTTGCGTTGAGTCAATGGCGTCGATTTCGGGGTGAGGTTGTTCGATTGTTTGTTTTGGTGTTCGCATGGGTTCAAGGTTAAAGTTGGTGGGATATTGCTTTTTAACGATATCCAAGGGTGATCTAGCATTTCGTGAATAGATGGTCGATTCCTTAAAAAAAACAATCATAAGTACACGGCAGTAAAACTGGACCAATTGCAATACATCTTTGTAATAAATATCACAGTCTTTTTGGTTTATATATTAAATAAAAATATGTACCTTGGATCAACGATAAGGGCACTTTTGATGAAATCTATTGCAGAACTGGAAACGTCTTCGAAATGTTCGGGTTCAAAGGATAATGAACATTTTGAAATGTTCAGGAAAGTTTGTTGTTTGTCATCCGCTCCAAAGGGACTGTAGCCGGACAAGAGAACGTATGCTAATACTCCTATCGACCATATATCGGTGCTGAGGCCTATAGGTTCGTAGCTGAGTACTTCTGGGGCCACGTAGTCAACAGTACCTGGAAAATATGATAAATAATTTAGTCACAGTGCTTAGTGGTGAGTTAATAAGACCTTGAGACATTGGATACTCTTTTTAAAGTTAAATAATAAATCACACATTCCACTAACAGTCATGTTTGAATGTGCACGGGTGTGTTTGAGTATGTACGAGTATGTGTGAAAATTAAAGATGTGTGAGTGTACAGAATGTGACACTCTCCCAAACACACTCATTCTCGAACTACTCCTACATACACTTCCACACTCTTACAGCGCACAGCACACAGCACACAAGCCTACACACTTTCACACAATCATTAATCTCTCACGAAGCATACGACACACACACACTCTTTCTGTCCCTCAAAGACGAAAGCTTGATACTTGAAAGCACACTTGAAGCGGCGACCACGCCAGAAAATATGGTCCAGCAGATGCTGACATCAGAGAAGAAATGGAATGCCACAACCAGGCCACTCTTCGCCAGGGAAGTTGAAGCGCTACTACGAAAAGAAGCACCGATGCAGAGGAACGTAGGTGGTTGGGTTGAGCCCCATCTCCGTAGGGAAGGACATCGATAAGGAAGAGCTAACTAGTTAGTGCCCCCCGTGAAGTAATACCTAGCGGAAGTCCCGCGGGTGGAATAAGGCCATTTGGAGCCAAGAGGTGGGAGGAGGTTTGGTGCCTTTTGAAGATTTCCTCCTCCTTCCTACGGAAAAAAAACACTCACGCTTCTGTATAAACATTAACACTCACCATACACATTTACACTCACCATACAATGCCACAAACTTCCACTTATTTGGTCACACAGTGTGGTTTAAGTTGTGAGAGAGTGTGATAAAACTTTGTGTGAATATTTACCTATGTGGAAGAGTGTGGGAATTTAGACATGTGGGTGTATGAGTTTGTGTAGAAGTGACATCTGCGTTTGGTAAAGTGTGTGTTCGACAAGTATGTGAGTGTGAATTATTGCGAGATATATGACTTTTTGAAAGTTTGTGTGGAGTTTCACACAAACTTCATCCAAGTGGGTGTGATAGTGAATTCTTGAAAGATATTGTATTTATGAAGTGTTTGAGTGTGGTGTGATTGGTGTGAAAGAATGTGTGAAAGTGGGGAGTGTGATAGAGTTTGAGTGTGAGATATTGTGAAAGTGGGAGTGCGAGGTAGTGTAATTGTGTACGGAATTGTGAAGTGGTATGCGTTGTTTTAAGAGTGTGTTTGTGTGTCAGAAAATATGTGAGAGAGTGTGAAGAGCGAAAGTGTGAAGTGCGAGAATGTGAATGTACTTATGAGTTTTTGTGTAATGTAGAACAGAATAGATATCCAAGTTTAAAAAAATTGATTAGTATAATGGTATATGCATCGACAGCACTTTACCTGTTGAAGTGATTGAACATATCATTAGTAAGAAGGTATAAAAAGTGTGGTACTAGTTATTCGATATACTCATAAATTAAACCTCCTTAAGTAGCCTTAAGTAGTCTGTGGGCGGTTGTGAGAGTGTGTGTATAAGTATAGGTAGGTGCAAAAGTGTTTACCGAGTGTGTGTGGGAGGTGTGAGTGTGCATTGTGGAGAGAATGTGAAAATAAATGGAAGTGGGAATGTGA
Organism: Galerucella calmariensis; assembly: GCA_910591675.1. Classification (NCBI taxonomy): domain Eukaryota; kingdom Metazoa; phylum Arthropoda; class Insecta; order Coleoptera; family Chrysomelidae; genus Galerucella; species Galerucella calmariensis. Next base: position 55,536 of record CAJUYG010001049.1, read on the forward strand.
AATTGAGTGAGTTTGTGAAATTATGTAAGTATGTGTGGAGTTTCACTGATAGTGGAAAGTGTTTTGTCAGTTTGTGTGTGTGTGTTTTGTCGGAGATAGTGAGTGTATATATGCTAGTGTGTTGTGAGTGTGTTATTGTATTGTTTTGGAGTGTGTGGACTTAGTGTGTGTAGTGAGTGATGAGTGTGGTGTGAGGTGTATTGTGCGGGGTCAATTGTGTGATGCGGGGTAAGTTGTATGGTATGTTCTGATGTTCTGTGTGGTGTGTATGATTTGTAGTGTAATGTTGTGTGTGTGGTTCTAGTAGGAATTTGTGTATGAGAGAACTCAGATACACATCGCGAAATCGAGTACTATTTAATTAAGTTAATTTTTCTATTGTGGTAATGTTGATTTTGTTTGGGAATTTAAAATGTTCAGTTGCTCACCTAATATTTCTCGTACCGCTACTCCAGGCATCAGTACCTTCGATATACCAAAATCACAGAGTTTTATGTCATCACAGCAGTCTTGTACAGATAGCAGTAGGTTTTGTGGTTTGAGGTCCAAATGAGCTATATTTTTATCATGTAAATAGGCTACACCTTCCAAGATTTGCTTCATAGCTTTACGTGCCTCCACCTAAAATATTTTAACATAAATATTGGCACATATTTGATTTAGTTTTCTTTGGAAAATTTTATACCAGTCATTATTTTACCAATCAGATGCTTTATTTCGACATTATTGATATGGTAACCAGTAAATTATCTGAAAATGTTTCAATTACATGAGCATGTACACGTAAAATAAATAAGTGGCAATTTCCCGACACATGGCAGCAATACGAATGTATCCACTTTCATTTCTAATCAATATTGACGATTCCCTGAAAATTAGACTTTCTGGTATTTGATGGAGTTGAATTTTTCACCTCTTTTCCAATTAAGTCTGAAGTTTCCTTTCCAAATTTCGGCATATCTTTTCTTAGGTAAAAAACTGTTCAAATTACGAAAAACGTCAAAATTCGCGGTGCACAGAGGCTTCTTTCATATCTAAATAGATATTGGCACAATGTTTTCCTTTTAAATAATTCTGGTATAAAATTTTCTCACCTAATCCCTCTAGTGCTCGAATTAATTGCGGGAAATTTTCAAAGAAAATTATTGTACTCAGAAAGTTTTCGGCAATAATTCAAGCACCATGGAGTGGAAATTCATTATAGCGACACAAGTAAATGTTACTGATTTTTTTTTAATTAGATACATTAAAAACAGACATGATGCAATTGGACCCAGGTTTTTGTTTAACAAACCCTACAAGATTCAAATAAAACAGAACACAGAGCCAGATGCTGCAAATGCAATACGCATAAATACAGATGGTTCAAAAATGAGAGAAGGCTCAGGATGTGGAGTTTACTCGAGAGCACTAGGCCTAAAGATTAAGTGGGGGATGGGAAACAATACCAGCGTGGTTCAAACAGAACTGGTTGGTATCTCAATTGCCACAAACGAACTAACCAGAAGAGGAATTTCTGGCAAAAACATAATAATCTGCACTGATAGTAGACAAGCCCTATTGGCCTTGAACAGACAACGTGTTATATCGAGGCTAGTACTAGAGTGCCACCAAGATTTAGCTGACGCCTCCGCAGATAACAATATTATCCTGAGGTGGGTTAAAGGGCACGACAGGAGTAAAGGAAATCGCACTGCTGATTCTTTAGCCAGGGAAGCCGCTGGACTAAAAATTCTAGGACCCAGTGACACCTACGGCCTAACGACTTCGACAATTGCGGAACTAGCCAAACGTTACACCCATGCTCAATCCCTTAAGAGATGGGATGGAATCAAAGGATGCAGCCTTGCCAGGATCACCCTGGGCGACCCTGGGAAGCTGGCGCCGAAGAAATATTTGGCGATGACCAGGAAAAACCTACGTTCAACAGTAGGATTTCTGACTGGTCACTGTCAACTAAGGAG
>CAJUYG010001049.1:57509-99762 GCA_910591675.1 Galerucella calmariensis
TGACTGGTCACTGTCAACTAAGGAGACACCTCCATACTATGGGGCTATTGGACACACCTCTATGCAGGATCTGTGAACAAGAAGATGAAACTGTCAGGCATGTCTTATGCGAGTGTCCGGAGTTATCGTCAATAAGAGAGTGTGTGTTCGGTGAGTCTTGGCCTACACCTGCCGATATAAAGGAGATGTCTCCCAGTGACCTGTCCACCTTCCTGAGAAGGACAGGATGGACAATGACCTAGGAGGACAACTCCTCGGGAGGATGTACAATGGGTCACATGTGGCCTAAGTGCTGTGAACCTACACACTCACCCTCCCTACTTACTCTACAGATACAGAGATACAGAGACATGTATAAATTGTAAAGGGTTGATGTGGGTATAAGAAAAACCTCACCTCTTCTAGACACTGTCCACCGTCGAGAATGTGCTGGAGTTCGCCGCCTGCGGCTAATTCTAAAACCAAAACCATTTCGGTGACGGATTCATATACTTCGTGTAGCCTTATCACCCTATTGGTCGTTTTGCATTGCATTAAAACTGCTATTTCGTGTACTATTTCTTTCATCTGATCCTGATTTCGTCGTCGTTTCTTAACAAATTTTGCCGCATACGCCGTTCCTGTCTTTTTGTGTACCGCTCTCCAAACAGTTGCATACTTTCCCCTGAAACAAAAAAACATTTTATTATAAATTTTACAGTGCAACATAAAATACTCAAAATTCATATGTGAAACTACGACCTGCGCATTACTCAATCAACTCTATTTTCTTACTGAGCTCTAAAATACAATAATATGCTTCTTTTTGTAATAGACTTAAAATTGCTATACTTATTTTAATTTATGATAAATGGTCCAATGGTTGAAATATATCATTTTTGTTTTAATACCTAGGTATATGATGTGGCAATTATGTCTTTTATGGAAATGGACGGATTCTTCGATTGAGCGGTGTATTATACAAAATAGTCTTGATTATCGATACAGTTAAGATTGATTGGTAGTACGTAAAACATCGCAATGAAGCGGCGTACGTCTTTGTAAAAACCGTTTTGCCTTTAAGCTTACCATTTTGTGCAAGTATTTTAAGTATGGTAAATGTCAAAGCCCAATGACTTGGCCTTAAGGCGTAACCATCTTCAGTTAAATAATCGTCGTACATTGAGTGAATAAAGTAACGAAACGAATTTATTTTTGTCTAACGAGAAGAAGAGCACGAGTAGATAATGAAGAAGAAACGTAACCCGATTATTTTATTGTATATGCATGAATGGGGGCACCTAAGATCCTAGAGGCTAGTAGTTTCTTGAGGAAGTAAGCTACAGTAACTTAGGACCTGTGAGCTTTTGGTCAAAACTGTTTTCACTTATGATCTACTTCCAAGTGCTTAATGCAATTTGCATATTATATACAGTTCAGTATAGTATCATTTACTTCATCATGTTAATTGTCTTTGGACCGTATTCTTTGACTGAGGTAGTATCTAAGGATTGATTAATTTCATAGATTTTTGAAACCTCTTCTAGTGATTCGGTTACCGTATTTTTGGTCTTTCTAAAATGGCCTGATCTGTATGCATCAATTTTGGGGTCACCAAGACCTAAAAAATATCTTGTGCCTTCTTCATCTACTTAGCTCCTGAGGAAAGTCTCAGAGACTAATAGTTCATTTAGCACTATTCCATTAAGTAATTGATATCCGTGTGCTTCAGTTTTTGCAAATCTTCCTCTTTTATCCAGTAGTCTCCAGGTGCTACAATCTGGGTTCCTGTAGGGACTTGCATTCCGGAAGTATGTAAATGAAGGTTTCTTCTTCCATTCCACATTTTTTTTTCCTTTTTGGGTACCGTTCTCATACCGGGAGCACTGCAGCCTGTTGGCTTGTTGTACTCTACTCCCCAATTTATTCCACACACCCAACCAACAAATGTCTTTGCTCTTTTCGCGAGTTCTTCAGCTTGTTCATTTCTAGAAATATCGTTATGTCCCGGCACCCACACTAATCTTACTTCAATTTGGTCTGCCAGTTCATTTAGTTCTTTCTGGCATTCTTCTACCAGTCCAGACGTTACCTTGCGGCTATTTAAAGTTATTAGTTAATATGTTCCATCCTATACAAAAGTTTGTTATAATAAGAATGATTATCTTGTATTGCTCATTTCACTATACACCCCTGCTTCTGTCCCTTCCCCAGTCTGAACCATCTGTGAGGTCTCTCCTCGGGAAAACTTCAGTCAGTTTGGGTCTTTCCCGTCCTTTCTGTGAAGTACTGCTACCTCATATTTAGGGCTGAGAAAAGCAAGTCTTTGCACATTGCTTATTCTCATCATTGCATTCTTTTGTGTCGTCTTTGACTACTAGACTAAAGACGCGTATATCCAGCGTGGGGTTTACCCGAGGCTTTACCCACATGTTTTCCCACAAGTTCGCATTGCCATCATTAGTGAGGTTTCCGATCTTGTTGATACCTTTTCCAGTTGTTTAGTCCATGTTAATATAGGGTTCCATATTAGAGGAGACAGGACTCCTCCTTGAGGACACCCCCATCAAGGTAGGAAAGATCGCTCGGTCTATTCATCTGCAGCTTGTTCCGTTAAATTGTTTTTGACCAATTTCCCTCGTAATGATTTCGTGAGAGGTGTTGTTAAAGGCATCATTTATATAACAAGGAAGGCTGCTAATAATACTTATTTTTGAGACCTTGTGCTATGTGATGGAGTGCTTTCTCTGTGGATACTTCCGGTCTGTATGCATACTGATCCAGGTCGATAGGTTTTTCTACCAACGACTCTGCCCTAATGTGCAGTCTACCAGTTTTTCCAATGTCTTCAGTACAAATTAAATCAGACTACTGGGTCTGTGAGACTTTGCTTTATTGTCATTTGTTTTTCCAGGTTTAGGTATAAAGACCACCCTTACTTTTCTCCAGATCTTTGGTATGTACCCTAGTCCCATGCTTGCTCTAAGGATCGTACACAGTCTACGGAGTATAATGATGTTTGCCCGTTTCGTTTTCCCACTTTTCCCAATATTATACTTGTGCAAAAGGGCCTCGATCACTTAAAAGATGTCATCTCTTTGCTAGTTGATCTGCTATGATACAACCATCAGCTGTTATGTGGTAATTAATCACTATTCTATATCTACGACTTGATCAAATTGAACATGTTCAAAAATATCTTCTGTGTGTTTCTTGTTGAAATAAAAATACAAAAAATATTGTGGCTTAATTTACCAATAAATCAACAATAAAGAATGATCAAAAAATATTGCCATAAACTTAGATAAACAAAAAATCCTCAATTGACGATACATACAACAGATGTTCAACTGCACAGTTTTTTTGTGTCTTTGGGATAAAAGAAAACGTCCATAATTTCATTTAGTTTTTATACTTTTCAAAGTAATAACCATAAGACTGTTATCATTTATGGGTAAATTATACCAAAGAAAATCGATTCGATATGCTGGGTAGTCGATTCCGGGGTTAAGGGACTTGAGACGTCATTCACTGAGTCGGTTATAGAAAATAACGTTACCAATTACACACACACAATGCACTAAGTGGTTGTTCTTCTCCTTTGTAACCAACAACAGTTGTCAAGGTCTTTCGAGGCCGAAGAAATCGGAGCACTGTTGCCGGCTATACATCTTACGTTTTGAAAATCATTTTAAAAGCTGTCTAGCGCGTTACGTGAAGTGACGAGACAGGCACAACTAATTGTTTTAATTTCCATTACTCCTTTTACTTCTACAACTTAATTATCTATGTCTTTGGTTTCCCCTTCTTCAGTCCTACTAACTCTTGTCAAGCGTGTCTGTAGTATACTCTTGTCTAATTATTTCTCTATTCACTTTTCGCATTTGTGTTGGACTCGTGGTGTTGTTACGAGCCTTTTGTCCTAGTCCAAATTATTCAATAAATTTAATAATAAAAAAGCTAAATTTTTATACGGATACACAATAAGACTTGGGGGTTGGCAACGCTGTAACGAGGATAGCCGTCCGCGTGCCAGCCGTCGATGTAATGAGTGGAGACCGGTTCCATTCGCATAAATGATGAACTTTTTCGCGTTTCATCGCAAAAATACCACTAGGAAGGTATGCACGACACACACGATCATCGTGACGATTTTTTCTTCCCCCGTTTTCCGTCGTGTATTTCTTTTTTTACAGGGTGTATCGGTTAAAATATCACTAAACTAAATTTGATAATTGGTTTATACCAACTGACATTTATGAACCGCTCGTTTCAATTACTGTATAGTGCTCAAACTGAAATTTGGGATGGACATATTAACTTCATCACCCCTTCCAAAAGATACAGTTTAAAGAGCGGAGAGCACGTATAGCTTGGTCAATGCATAAAAATTAGAGTTTCTGCCGCATCATCGGAGTCGAAAACTAGTGATGCATGGTCTCGTCTCGTTTTCGTTTTTCGTTTTTATAAAATAATGTTTTGTTTTTATTTTCTTTAGATAACACCTAATACACCACTATTTTGTACTGAGTAAAGAGTAAACGGTGTCTCACCATGTTTACACCATCCATACCCCAAAATATTACCGAACGCAATAATAGTGTGCACTATATTTTCTCTGACCAATCAACGAACGTAACAGTGTCTATAGTGCCAAAAGTGTTGACACTTTTTACCATTCCGAACTCAGCTTACATACAGTGTTAGAAAAGAATAACGAATTCAATTTCCATTAAAATAGAACATTTTTGCAGAATATAATTATTGCTTCTTGTAGTTAACTCATTCAAAATGTAACGACTATTGCGCCCGGCTGGCCGCTTCATCGACATGTACAATGACGTATATATAATAATAATCAAGAAAAATACCAAAGCAAGTCTGGTTATAAAATAACAAAAGTACCTAGAACAACGATACTGAACAAGGATCTTTTTCTGATTCATGTATGGAACACAAAAATAAGTCGCCCTGTATTTACTCTTCTTCTTCGTAATGTTTTTGTTTTCTGTCGAAGCCGATTGGTCATTATACGAATATAACAGGATGCATTCTTCGATTACCCGACGCGCATACAAATTAGTATAAAGTGAGTATTAAGCAAGGCAGTTGGGGGTCTTTGAACACTATATCGGTAAAATAAGGAAGTTCTTAACCAGACGAAACGGGAATTTCGTTTAATGTAATACGATGGGGTTGAAGCCCTTGGGAAATCTCGTGGATGTCTTAAGAAACCGAAGTGAAGAGTACATAGAATGTGATCGGAATTAAGAGTCGAGAATTTATACAGGGTAAATTAAATTAGTAGAATATAAAATCACATTTAGTATTTGTAGTTTGTGTTTCGCAGGTGAATTTCTGGATACTTTTTCCACAAGAGTAATTAGAAGAGAATGATCAAAGATTTTATTTTATTTTTCTTTCTTTCTTCTTTCTTTTCGGTTTACAAAATTTGAACCAAGTCAGAAGACCAGGGAGTACCACAAGTAGGACTTGAACGAAAAACATTTTACCCAAATTTCACTGAAGTCGGTCATGTAACACAGTAACTTTCCATTTTTGCGTGTCGTTTTTTTTTTCGTTAGAACATCCTTAACCACTTTCCCGTTAAATTGTTTCGTTTTCAAATTAATGGGATTTTAAATATCGTTGTCGCGAGAGAAAAGATCGGGTTTCCCACCAAACAAATAATCGTTTTGGGCAATTAAGTAATTTAAATACTGATTTGAAATGAAAAAACCAATTGAAAATTTCAATTTCCTATACACTTTTCTATACAGGTTTTTGAAGAAATTTTACTGAGGTGAGCTAGAGGACTTAGTATCACTCTCTTCATATAAGTATGGAGTGCTTTCGAGGACGCACACGAATTCCCGTCAGGATAACCACTCTACCTGTGTCATAATTAGGGTACGTTAAGCTGTCACTCGAGTTCCCGTCAGGGTAAAAACTGACCTGTTTAAAAGGTGTTTATTTGGGCAGGGATGAGTTGCGCGCAGCGATCATTTTCTACCTGAATACGAGTAAGAACACCAAAATTAGGAGCAGAATTGCGCGTATAAACACAAAATTAAGGAGTTTAAGGAAATATAAAATAAATTAAATGGTAAAGGTATATGTTTATTTATTTCAGGAATACTAAGACACCTAACCTAACCTAACCCCGCTAGGGTTAGGTTAGGCTAGGGCAGTCCTGATAACAGAACAGATTAAATAAACTGGATGGCAATTCGAGTGCGGGATTAAGGTACCTGCAAGTGTCGGACGGGAACTCATGTGTATCATATTGGTCATTAAGGAACCTGACGGGAATTCGTGTGCATAATAATTCCTTTTAACCCTTATGCGCTCGCGCGGGGTGCAGAGGACACCCCGCTCTTATAAATGTTATCGTAATTTTTGCTCACAGTAAGATTGATCGCGCTGCCTCTGTATACCTTTCTTTTAAATAAATAACCATCGGGTGCCGTGTTTTGTTTCAATGTTAATCTGTCGGTGTACTAGAAAAGATGCGTTAAAAGGGCTTAGGGTGTTCTGTGCTATTTAGCTATTCACTTGTTCCAGTTAGTATGTTTTTGTAAGTAAGTTTTTGATGCCGCCCCTTTTTTGGAAAATATGATTTTGTTTTTTTGTGGCAAATACCGATTTTTAGGAAATACATGTTTATTTTTGAACAGAATTGCATAGTTTTAATATGTATGTTTTATATATATCTCGACAACACATTTAGGGTCGTATGAAGATGTAGACATATTAAACAAACTCAAATGCATCTTAAGAATATATAAAAAAAATCTCTTATGTCCACAATATTTTTGTGCGAGTAAAATTGAAAGAGATTTCAGCCTCAAAGACTCCCGCAGTACTTGTAAGCTGCGTCGCAAGCTCCAGCGGAATTTATTCGAGACTTTAGGTTAAATGACCAGTGCTTTTGATTAGGGACTATTCCATCTCGGGAAAATTTGATGTTCCTGTCCTAACTATAATAAGTAAGGTCTTTGGTTTAAGATATCAACTAGTAATTCGCAATAATAAAACGTTTAGTTATTCACCACTGAAAGTGGTTTCTAACCAATTTCGACTAGAACAAAAAGATTGGATTATTTTCGAGACCATCTGATAAGTGTTTTTCAAGTCTGAAGTAGGCGCTACAATAAAAAAACCAGTTAACTCGGATAACTGCCAATATAATCGATTAATGGCAAATAAAATACTCAATAAAACCCACATTGAGAGTCGTTTCGAAATTGGCTCGTATCCCAAGCGAAATCTTCGAACCATTACCTCTCCCAATTAGACGTGCATGTTTTGGAATGTGTCAGGCCGTGGCCTCCTCCGATTGCCAAATACCGCGCACGCGAATACCTGAACGAGCGCCAAAATACCTGCTGACAACACTTCTCGACATTTTTGTTACTTTGTTGGTTCGAATTTCTTTCCGTTTTTAATTACAACAAAAAAATAAGAACGCGAATAACAGAACTTGGTATAGAATTAACAAAAAAAAATGTGTAAATGTGAAATCTTATAGCATAATATACACATACAATGTGGTGAAGAGTATTATTAATATTGACCGAGAGAAGGCTTAAAAATGTCTTACCACCGTGGTGTATATATACAATTTTCCCCACTACTGGCTAAATTTAAGGAAAAAATCAACAATAACTAGATTAGAATTGGAGTGGCTCTTTGTCCTATCCCACTGCGACCTTTGCAGATCTATTGTCTTCCTCCCTATATTTAGAGCTCAATATCTAGTTTTATTCTTTTTATTAGACCTAATAGCCTGGATACCGCTTCTTTTGCGTAGCTCTCTGCCCTCGGTTTTTCTTCTCCGAGTAAGTGAAACCGCACCCTTGCTAGGCCTTCGCACTCACAGAGTATGTGCTCCGCGGTTTCGTCTTCTTCCTGGCAGAACCTGCATAGGCTGTCATCTGCAAGGCCAATTGTGTGCATATGTTTCCTCAGCCTACAATGTCCGGTCATCATTCCCACCATCATCCTCGTCGTTTCCTGTCTTTGACATAGTAGGTCGTGTGACAGTTTTGTCGAAGGGCTTTTAAGCAATAATTTTGCGTGTCTTTGTCCTGGGGTTTCATACCACCAGCGCAACGCCTGCAGGTTGTTTATCCATTAGTGGATGCTCTCTTTACTTAGGCATTTTGCAATTCCACAGGAAGGTTCTGGCCCTATCATGACCTCCGTTGCTCCCTGCTTGGCTAATTCATCAGCCTTTTCATTGCCTTTTATTCCTTGGTGGCCTGGTATCCAGGCTAGGGTCACTCTATTATGACTGCCTAGTCTGTTTAGGGCCTTCCGACACTCCCACACCAGATTTGATGTTATCTTATATGAGCGTATCGCCTTAAGTGCTGCTTGGCTGTCGGAGTAGATGACGATTCTTTGGTTATCGAACTCCTGTCTCATCAACTCTTCTGCACAGCATTGCACCGCCAGTACCTCTGCCTGAAAGACAGTAGCATGTTTCACTAGGCTTAGAGAGATCGTGATCTTCTCTTGTACCCCATATATTCCGGCTCCTACTCCAGAGTCTGTTTTCGAGCCATCAGTGTACCAGTTGAGATTCGCTGTTATAGGAGGCCCTGCTTCCCAGTCCTTTCTCTCTGGAATGTAAACTGTTTAGTCGTTTTTAAAACTATATTGTGGGGTAATCTGATCCGTTGGCATCCCCAGTATTGGATCTGCCTTTATTTCTTCATATAGCTCTTTGTAGACCTTACCGTGTTCTTGGCTTATCGGAGAAGGTTCCTGTAATAATCTGTTACCAACAGATCTTGCATTTCCTTGAATGAGAATATGTAGTGGTGGTAGTTTTACTATTAGTCGTTTTCATGGCCCCCGTAATAATTAGGCAGGCCTGCCTTTGAATACCACTTAGCTGCCTCTGCGCTCCAATCTGCAGTATCCTGGGCCACCAGACAACTGATCCATAGGTTATCATTGGCCTCACAACCTGTGTATATAACCAATTGGTCATGTTGGGATTTAATCACTTAATCCCCAATTCTTTCCACACATTTGAATGCACCTTCCAAGGGCGATTCTGGCCTTGTGTGTGGTTTTTTCAATGTGGGAGTTCCATGTGAGCTTTTGATCAAATATCACCCCTAGGTATTTAACTTCTTTCGCAAATGGAATTTCCACTCCGTTAATTTGCGGCTTTTGGAGACCTTGCAATTTTCTCTTTTTTGTAAACGGTACCAGTGTAGTTTTGTGGGGGTTCACTGCCAGTTCTTCCTCCCTACACCAACCACTCACTATATCAAGCGCCCTTTAGGTGCGCTCTGATATTGTGTCTGGAAACCGTCCTCTTATGACGATAGCAATTTTAAACTAATGGCATTTTTATTCGAATAATTTTACCTTGACAGGTAATTTCAAGCAGCAAATATGTTAAAGACAATTTCCTGGGTATACAAATTTATGTTGCAAAAGTTTTTGATAAACTACTATCCCTGGATTTTCAAAATATTTGAATTTGTTTATTATAGAAAAAATTATTAACCACTAATAGAGAAATTCAAATAGTTGGCTAGAAGAAGGAATTATAGTCAACTTCACAGCTAGTAGGGGAAAAAAGTAGTTTTCGTTCGTGGGGCTTTGTGTTTAAAGATTTTTAAGCCTTTGCAATTTAAATTCGTATCAATAACCTAGGGAAAAAACAACAGTCAGAAATTTACCAAAAACTGAATGTTAACTGCTTAATTTGCGCTGCGTTAAAAAGAGAAAAGAAAAAAATTTGACCTTTATATTCATTCTTCTGGGAAATTATACAGAAAGATCAGGGAAAAATTTTTAGCTTAAGTTTAAATAGTGTCGGTAGACATTCGAAATTTCCTATTTATTTAGCACGTGAACAAAATTTTTTTTTCTCATTAAAAATGGTACAACTTTGAGTTTTAAAAATTTCTTTGCAGATTCTTGTAGTGCATCAAATTATCTAAAACTTGTTCAATTTTTCTTAATAAAAAATTTGTATATCCAGGAGCCATGAAAGTTCGAAAAAAAGCTTAAAGCTGCAAATTTTCGCAAAAGATAAAAGCTTCATGTGAAATGAGAAAACAGATTTTAAAAATTTTAATACAATGTGCTATTTCACTGACACGTTCACAGTCAAATTTTTCCTTAATCAGTACCTGGATTTTTATTGTTAACAGCAATTAATTGGGATATGATTGAGAAACAAATATATACAGGATTCGTTAATTATGACGTTACCAATATATCACGGTGCTAGGTTACAACTATAATTGGTGTGATTTAATAACCGCCTTTTCAATGAAACAAATCGTATAGCTTTTTTTATTAATTCATGTATTCTCATTTTATTTAAAACCATTTCCCATTTTAACTGCTCCCAATATTCATCCATTCATTATGAGAAACAACGACAGGTACCGTACAAATATTTCACCTATTTACCTAATCAATTTAAATGTTTGTCTTCGGTCCAACCTATAGCGAGAGTGGCGCGATGAAAATATACGTCAATAGACGTTATAAATAAGTATAGGATGAACATATTTATCAGAAATTTCGTCATTTGACGTGGCCCCATTGATATTTTTACACCGACCATCTGTAAATTGCAGAAGTGTTTTTTCATTGGTCGAACTTTGTAGGTAGGTGGATTTTGGTAGATACAATGTTTAAAAAATGTTTTTTCTGTTAAATAATGAAAATTAAAAATTTGAGCATAGCAGTGTAGAATGATCGGATTGTTGGTAATACAAAACTCTTTAAATTTGAAAAGTAAAAGCAACACACAATCCATCAATAAAGCATAAACCTCTAACCGTTTCAAGAACCGTTCAAGAATTGTTCTAAAATAGATCCGTTCGCCAAATTGCGGGTTTCATAACCATCCTATTAAAACCAGGAGCGGGTAAACATACAAACGGCTCCTTCAACTGCGCATGACTCAAGACTTTGCCAAATTTAGTAGTAACATAAAACCACTTAAATATCAAAGGGCTTATACAGCAGCTGATTTGTTTTACTCATTGCTAAGATGACGTTGACATTTCAGAGCGCCATCTATCGAATTCTACTTTTCCCAATAGATACTAAACGTGATTTTATGTCCTTTTAACCTAATTTACCTTGGTCCTAAAGTTCCCTCTAAGGGAGCGCCCTTTGAAGATGAACCTGTTAAGTTTGCTGTCAGTTTTTCAAACAAAAATGTCAAAAAACACGCTATCTATAAACTTGGTACAATGTATAACCATGCAGTGACAAATTATTTCATATAACGCGGTCAAACATTCTATTACTGCCGATTCTTCGTCCTTCTAGCAAAAAATAGACGTTTACCACACAGAATTAACATTCCAAAGACGAATAGTTGTAAAGCGATTCATGTCGTAAGTATTTAATTCAATTAAAATATTTCCTTTTTAATCGTTATTATTGGTATATATAATAATTATTATATTTTACAAAATGTCACAACTAATTATGGTATATAATTTATTTTAGAAATAAAATTACATATTAAATACTTACCGCCGGTAGGCAAAAGAGTAAAAACTCGGAAAGCAATAACAGCTTGGAATAATAGACCAGACATTTAGTATGTTAACGGGGGGTTGAATCCAACTGAGTAATTCATATGATTAGTCGACAATGAAAAGATGATTGGAGGTGCTACTTTTAATATGAAATCCAGGGCCGAAATGAACGTTTTCTTTGATTATCCAATTTTTATAATTTCCTCTGAATAATGAACCTACTACTTGTAGAAGGACTGTGCCTGTTAAGTGTTTATACACTGTGGACTGTGTTCGCTTTGTCCATTTTTTATTTGTCCTCGGACCACTTCTCTGTAGTTCCAGCATATATTGTTTTTTTTTCTCAGGAGCCGTCCCTTCGCCGGTACCACCTCAGCCACCTGGGCTTATTGTGGATACTCCTAGTGTTCAGACTACAACCTATCCAGCCAATCCGTTCCCTGTATTAGCTCATACAGGTTCTTTGCTGGTTGGTTGTAGAAGTCTTCTGGAGTCATTTGGGTTCTGCCATACAGTTTCTGCCTTCTGTGGTCCAGCGACTCACAGTTGCATCGTATATGCAGAGCTGTTTCGGTATTCTTTTTGCATCTTCTGCATGTAAGGTCTCCGTTATACAGCCCTATTTTGTTTAGGTGCTCCTTTGTGGGAAAGTGTCCCGTAAGTAGCCCCGTAATGATGCGTAGTTTGTTCCTGCTCATTGAGAGCAGTTTTTTCGCTACTTTTTCTGATGGTTCTTTTATGAATTTCTTCCCAAGTATTTGCCTGGTCGTATTCTTCCAGTGTTTATTGTGTTATTCTTTCACCCACCCTTTTAACCATGACCTCGTTAAGCATCTGGGGATGCCCACAGCAGGTTCGGGTCCGTTCATCAGAGTTGACGATCCTACTCTTGCGAGTTCGTCAGCTTTTTCATTGCCTGCGATTCCTTTATGACCTGGTACCCACTCCAATGTTACACTGTTCCGAGTCGCCAGTCTTCTAAGTTCTTCGCCGCATTCCCATACTAGCCGAGATGTCCCCCTATAGCTCTGAAGTGCTTTAAGGGCGGCTTGACTGTCACTGTAGATCTGTAGGGAGGTCTAGCATTGTCTCCAGCATATATTGTTAATTTCTTCTTGTGAGTTATCAGCTTGTTTGATTCCAGAAATATCGCACCCATACTAATCCATTTTTTGGAATATTACTGTAGTTGACAAAATTTAGAAGAGCATGCCAACTTTGCCAACTTTGCGAAGAAGAACTAAAGTAACCCAATTACAGTATTTTGCATTTGTATCATTTGTTATTTATGCAGTCCATTGAGTCGCTAAAATGTTTTATAACGGGTCAAAATATAATGGGTCAAAATACACAAAATCGAGTCCAAAGGAGACGGTTACAACATTCATGAAGCTAATACAAGCGTGTTAAAAATGCAACTATGCTGAAAACTATGAATACTATCCTGATTTTATATATTCACATACGTACAATTATTTGTGGGCAACATTTCCATTTAAAGGCGACAAAATTGTGCACGTAAACATAAAGGATTTGTAAAGAAATAGAAGAAAAAAATTATTTTCGTATTTACAGCGAGTATAGTAATTGTAGAAAATTACATTTAACGCAGTAAGTAATTTCGAATAGTTGCAGCAGAGAGAATTTATTTCAAAAAGCTCGGAAGGTTCAAGGTCGGGCCCCTACGAAAGAACAATAATAATAGTCTAGTCAACAAGGTCAAAAACTTGGTATTTCTTGATAATTCTCCTAAAAATATGAGGATTTTCAACAGTATATTAAGTACCAAGTGTGAAAAACATTACTTAAGCGACTAAAGATGTTTCTTGCTCAAGGTGCTTACTATACTTTTTCTACGATCGCAGTAAATGAAAAAACATAATTATATTATTCTATTTTCATTATATTTACAAAATGACAGACAATGACTGACGTGTCATTGAAAAATTAAATAACACAGAGGTACAAAATTATCACGGATTATTAAATATGAATTACAGTAGATAAACTTGATGTAACGTTCAAGAACACTAGTATTTAAAGTGACGTTTGGCGAATGTCAAACTCATGGTTTAGATGCGGTTTTACTGACGGAAGTAGAAAAATGATACAGAGAAGGAAATTTCTATTAATAAAGATCTCATTCCTGGAACTATGACTCTATTATTTATAATTTTAATTCAATACCGAAAAAAGGACAGTTTAAAGAAGTCATTGTCATTCGACAAAAATTCTTAAACTTAATTTTATTCTGAATTTTATTACTTTATTTATGATAAGTAATATAAGTTAGTACAAAATGACAAATCAGTCATTGACTAGAATATAAACTGGTAATAAAAAAACTACATACAATAAAATATCTAATGGATGAGTTTTTGCAGTCAAGGTTGTAATTTTTGCTTTCTATAATTAAAGAAAGGTACCTACTTATAAAGGCGCGATAATGGAAAAAACTGCTCGGACAACGTATAGTTATAAGATTTAAGTTTTTATAATAAAACCGCATTAAAACAATAACCCAGTGACTTTAGGGAGGAATTTGGATTTTGGCATACACCATCAGTAAGTACTTAGTGCCTACTTCTATTCTGGTAATTTTTATTCTTAAATAGTTTGAGGTTATGTACCTATATGTATAGGAATCAACCATAAAAACATAAATTTCTCACGATCACACATCGAAATATTATATAAATAATACATAGTTTAAATCGTACTTACGATAATGCTTTAACTCCTCTTATTTCCTCTGCATTGAAGCATCTGTTTGACTTCATAAATTCAAGCAGCATAAATGAGTCTACTTTGGACAAGTTATCAGTTTGTGTTTTTACAAAACTTTCGCTAGCTATATCTTTACTCACAAAATATGAAAGAATCGTCACTGAACACTGAACTAGTAGATAAAATATATTCTTCCAAAAGTTTTAAAATATCCTCGGAAATATCGAATATTTATGTCCACTTTCCACTTTACGTTGACTTTTCGAAATAAAAAAAAGTACACACAAACACGTAATGGTCTCAAACAAACATATAAATGATATTTTTACGTCTTGAAGCAATTAATATTTGGTTAAAATACAATATAAACACACAACTACACATAACCTAATGCAATACCGGCCATATTGACATAAGTAAACACAAGATATATGACATCACATGTATCATCGGTAGCGTTTGGAAATCCTCGGGTTGTGGTCGGAAAGTGCATTGAAATTTGAAATGGAAACTGGTTTATTTCCTATTGTTAGTAATTTTTGATATCATATTCACTATTATAAATTAATATCCAAGCAAAATATGAAATATGCGTGTACTCTATTAAGCGCGACAATAGGTCTGTTCCAACCGCTATCATAAACTGTCAGAAACGATCAGAGAATAGTCGACCATTGCAATCAGTGATAAGAATTACGCGAAAGTAATGTGGTTGTTTGTTATGACCAGTTATTCTCTGATCGTTTCTGACAGTTTCTGATTGCGGTTGGAACAGACCTTATAGAAAAGATTTTGTGTATCTTCGAGCGTAAAGAAAAATTGCCACTTTCAAAAGATTGCTACATTTTTCTCAAGCGGCATTCTGTTACTTTACACAAGTAACTATTGTGGTGTCCCACCATACTCTAAATTCAACAAATAGACAAAATGTTCATTAACTAACGAAAAAACAAATTTTCTTTAAAAAACAAACATTCAATTCTGTCAAATTGTCGACACAAATGGTCGGCACTGTTGTTTGTCATCGAGTTCTTAATGAAATACTTAGTCGACTTCAACTGAATCGTAGGCTGGAAATTATATTCTTGGTGAAATGTTGTTTTGCCAACACACACATGTGAAGAGTGCAATCACTGTAGATTGGTGTTATTTAGTAAGGGTCAAGGGTCAATTGGGGCCGGAGTGTTAAAGGAAGGAAAATAATTCGTGAGTTATTGTTTTTCTCGTTTATTATTTTATTTGGTGAAGATCGTTTGAGTTTCTCTATTAGATAATGGGGCTTCTTCCTCAGTTATGTTGTTCGTCTGCAGATAATTCTAGTGATTATTGTTAAGAAAACCGTTGCAGTTTAATTATATATTTACCCTTTTCACTCATCCGCTTCAATATTTATAATAATTTCTCTAAAATTCCCAAGTTTTTAAATAATATTAGGAAGTACACTGACCGTCAAAAAAATCCTACAGGATGTTCCAAATTTCGGGTAAGTTAAAAATGGTTTATTAATAATTGATCCAAATAAATTAACTCCCTTAAAAATTTGTATCGTACGTATGGGAATTTTTACAAATCAATGATTATCTATCTTACGTCCATAATAGATAGATTTAAGAAAATAAATGTTATATGGTACTCCCATGGTAAATGAAAATTTTTACACAAAAATAAACCCCTTTTCCAAAATTCCATCATACGCCCATATTGTAGGACACAGAGAAAGCCTGACGAAGTCGCGAGTTCAAAAAGTGGTCAACGCGCCTAAAGGAGTTTTCACTTCAAAAATTTTGAGCATAATTCAATTCTTTCTTTAAATTATAATCTCCGATTGGTATTTAATGTTATTCATTATATTGCAACACTCTATATTACGTGAAAGCACTTAAATTCGATTTGTTTAGTATACAATTCAAACAATTTTAAATCTCCCTTCAGCAACAGTTCCAATAAATTTCGTGCAAAATTTTTTTAGCCCCAAACGAAAAAAGAGATTAGACAAACTACGTACCAGAAAACATAGTTCACGATTTGAAACGGCACACTCCGATTACTTATGCCGTTTTGTTCGTGATTCGATAATGGGTGTGTCTACTCAAACTAAGAGCAGTGGTGTTTATGTCGGTACACGTAACCTTCCACATAACATCCGTTAAGATAGTCGTTGTTTCGCGTCACGCATCCGACCTATTACTGACCTCTCTACAACGAACAGTTTCATCACCGAGGATATGTAAGGAAGGAGGAAAATATAATAAATTCCCATTTTTTTTGAATATTTAAATTCACGCAAAGTAAACAATTACTGTCGTTATTTGAGAGAAAGACAAATAAATTGATTCAAACAAGCAAAATAAATTCTATTCTACGATAGTGCCAAAATATCCTTAAACTCTCTGATAGTCAGGCATCACTAAAATCTTTAGCATGTCTCCATCTCAGATCTAGACTGGTCTGGGACTGCCTATAAAAACTATTAACCCAGGTTAACCATCATAAACTAACTCTTAAGTGGGTTTCGGGGCACAAGAGTATTGTAGGACACGAAAAGGTAAACACCTTAGCAAAGCACTGGTCCTGAACCAGTATTTGGGATATCAAAAACTTCTGCACGTGGTTGTATATCTCGGTGGATTCAAAGATTCAAACTAAATATCAGTCGTACTGGAGACCCGTGCCGAAGCTGGAACACAGAACTCCTGATCAAAAAACCCTCGGAGACGCTGACTAATGATAAATAAACCTCAGCAGAGGCCAGATAAGTCGTGACAGGTTTACTCACTGTACACTAAGGAAGCACATGCTTACAATCAGCATATATAGGGAGGAACCTATTTGTCGGTTTTGTGCATGGAAGAGCAGGAAACAGCCTCTCACATTATCTTCGAAGGGAAAGCATTATCTCATTGGAGATATAGACTCCTAAGATTAGAGCACACGGGGAGGACTTCTCCAAAAAGGACCTAGTGAAGACTGTTGAGCCACTGGTCTCTTCACATAAACGGCACAACCAAGAGCACCAAAAACATAATGGCTCAGATGCCGAGAGCTCCAAGCCTCTGACTTATGATGTAGATAGTGATAGTGACTCTGAACTTCCCCATATTTTATTAAATTTCAACTTTCAACGTCACCCAAACTCAATACATTGTTTCTTCCTCTATCTAATGGTTTCCGGTACTGAGACATTTTAGAATATTTTGACGTACGTCACTGTCTATCGCCGTTTTCTTGTGTAGATATTCCACTTCTACATGATATATTTTGTCCAGGAAGTTCCCTAGGCAAACTTAGTTCATTTTCCACACTGGAATAAGACGAAATATTCCGAAATTATATCAATAACCGAAATGTCTCTTTCAGCGTACGACACTGTCTTTTATCCATTGACATCTCTCTTATGTAGATGTTCAACTTTTTCATGGTACACTTTCTCCAGCTAGTTCCTGAGACCAGCTCTGCTTATCCTCTTCCAAGGAAGAGTCAAAATAAAGAAGAAAAAACATTCTGAAATTATATCAATACTCGATAAAAAAATGCCTCTTTTCACGTAAGCCAATGACTTATGTCATTTGACATATCTCGTCTAAATACTCTACTTATACACGATAAATTTTCCTCAGGAAGGTTCTGGGAGAGCCTTTAAAGAAGAATAGCGTATATCAACGAATTTAAAATAATATTTGTAGATAAAAATCAAACTTTTGTTAATATAATAGTACTATATCAGCTCCTGTTTCTTCCATGGACGACATTAGGAAGACGTAATTCAAGTGTAATATGCTCTTTATAGCGAGTACTGCTATTTAATGCACCGGTAGCGGACTTTTTTAATGTGCTCAGTACGTGTGAGAGTGTTGCGGAGTTATTAACGGAGCTACTATCTGGCAAGACAGAAGTTGCTTATTCGCCATAAAATTACTCGACTCTAATGATAATTTCTTGACGATTTTAATCGGTTTTCTTGAAAATTTATTTTATTGGAATTACGAATTTTCAACATTCTTTAAAGGTACGAAGTTTCCATTCTATACGAGTAAAGCACGCAAAGATATTAGAAGACAGAGAAGTAGAAAATAAAGAAGAAGAAATTGAAAGGATACGGGATCTCGGGATACGGGATCTCGGATGTCAAATGGATTTGACAGAAAATGATTGGAAATTGAATTAAAATTTAAAAAAGAAAAAAGATCTCTGCGAATGGTCGACGAAATACACCAAATCATTGTAAACTTAATTTTCGTCAGAAATTTCAGAATTTTCTTTTTATTTTTTCAAACACGCGTACAAATTTAAAACGCGTTGACACTGAACATGTAAATCTTTCTTTTTAAATGCGGTCCTATCATCAGTATCATTTATAGCTAAGTCATTTGTATGTGACGCCAAATTATTAGATTCCCGCGATCCCATCATATTGAAATGTCGTTCCAAATTGTCTCTAAAATGCCATTCTAATTTAATGGCTAATAAATTTCATTTATAAAACTAACCTAACGTCTACGAACCAATAAATATATTGATATCAATGGACTCACGCCACTTTTTAATAATATTTCTCTACAACACAATAGAGGAGTTCAGTCTAAGATCAGTGTGGCCAACATAAGTAGTTTTTTCTGACAAGAATGACAGTTAAGGTCTACCCTTCAAAACATAAGATTTTTGCATGTTTTTTATCATTGCGAACATCTATATTTATTTATTTATATTTAATAAAATTATGAATACACCCCCGAAGCCTATATCTTGAAATTTAAGGGGCATCTACCAAATTCGACCTTGCACAATTCTGCTTTGTATATTTTTTTGTTTCCCTACGTCCTCACGTTTAAGTTCACATAACGAAAATTTTATTAGAAATATGAAAGCTCCGCAACATGTAGGTAGCCAAGCGGTCCAAACGGATTTTGGTTCACATATACTCTATAAGCTTCGTCAGTACTGAACTGGGAGACCGGCGAGCGTTGTATCAACAATGGAACGGCACGCGACTACCGAAGCAGAGAGACAATGTCAGTCATAGAAGGATAGAAAAGCGAGAGATGGACTTTTATCCGATATTTTAGTGGTAGCAACCGAATTTTAATAAGGAATTGTACGGTCATAGGTAATTTGAGGATTCTGAGATTTTCATATAGTATTCATAAAGCTTCGAATTAGACTTCTTATCAATTAGTTTTTCCATTTAATCCATATTTAATTCTTTATAAGGGCTTCGTATTTTTTTCAACAAAATTTGGTTAGCATTTCAAAGTTTTTATTCGATTAATCTACATGATATATTTTTTCTTAATTTTCAATACATCCATTACCTCAAAATTCTTTGCAAAAATACTTCAATATTTTGTCTGCCGATAGATTCCTCTTAAAATGACTTTTTAGCTGAATACTCAACATATCGGTGGCCAATAATTCTAGGAACTCTTGGCATGTCACCATTTCCTTTCTGCTATCTGTCACTAGTTATGTCAGATGTCAGTGGAAAAAGTAATTAGAAGAATAGAGATACAACTAACTACAAATGCTTCAAAAATCTAATCGAAAATGGACATACACAATTAAACGAATATCAATAAAAATAAATATAACTGACATTTGACATAACCAATGACAGAATAACAGAAATGAAAGGATGACTTGCCAAAAGCTCCTAGAGTTATTGGCCACCGATATGTTGAGTATTCAGCTAAAAAGTCATTTTAAATTTCAAGATATACGCTTCGGGGGTGTATTCATAATTTTAATTAAGCAATATAGATGTTCGCAATGATAAAAAACATGCAAAAATCTTATGTTTTGAAGGGTAGACCTTAACTGTCATTCCTGTCAGAAAAAACCACTTATGTTCGCCACGACTGAAATCCTCTATTAATACGTTGCCGGTATTCAAAATTTTCTTAAAAATAGTAGAATACATTAGGTGGTTTAAATTTTTCTTTTTCCAGCAATTTCAAGCGACTTATTTTTAATACTTATTTCCTAATTAGGTTTTTACGATCATCACGAAATAACAGTTTACTGAAGTAAGTGAGCCTAACAATTTCAGAAAATATATCTGACAACATTGCTTTATTTTATTGTTGAGGTTAACGATGTTAAAAATCGCGAAACTCTACTACTTACTTGTCCGAGATTTGTCATAGCGATGGATTAAGGAAAAAACCCGACAAAACTGTTATTTAAGATGTCTTATGCAAATGGACTATTTTGCAAAAATGAAAATGTATTAGATAAGACGTAATAATTTAATGGCTTGTCCTGATTACTCGTTCGTAATGTCGTAGACAAAGAAGACCGTGATATTATACAAGATGTAGGTAGCGAGGTGATTAATAGTAACAGAAGTCTGATTAATTAGAGGATTACAGCATGTGTTTGTTTTTTTGGAACTTTGTTTATATCAATTTGAAATTCTAATTGATTAACGCACGCATCGATGTAAACATCTTAAATAGAAAATAAAACGCAATTATTATGAAAATATAACGAGAAGAATAATGATTATACCACAAGGTACATACAAAAGATATAAATTTCGACAAAAATTCATCTGATGTTGTTGGACAGACGTAGAACATTGAGGGGACAGCAGGGCCTATGGCCGCAAGCTCCCGACCAGCACGTTTTCCTGGACGAGAACGAACTATAAAAAAAAACAAGCCACAGTGAGTACTCATTTACTCAATCAAACAAAACAATAGCAAATCTTATTTTCTCATCTTCCTGTGGGTGGAATAAGGTATTTAAACTTTAAACTAATATTTAAAATAAAGGGAGGTTGTCAACCTTGCACTACTGGAACGCTTCCGATGGGATAATTACGAAAATAATGAGTAAAATCTATCTTGGTCTTGCAGATCATACATCCACTAGCAATACCAAGACAGAATGGACAAGTACAATTACAAACTATTTGAGGAAAATCAGGACTGAGTACGTAAGTGAGTATTTGAGCAAGACCAAGACCAGGAATTGTTTGTCCAATTTTCCAGTGAAAAATAACAGACCTCAATCATAACTTCTGCTATCAAAATAATACACCACACAAATATTATAAATAACAACTATCTTTTAATTCCATTGCCTTTGAAAAAAAAATATTTCTTAAACCCTGTACACTAAACACTTCTACAGATAATCCTAATTAATCTTCATCTAGAGAACGATTTTTATAGTTTTCTTCTTTTCCAATTAAATCGAACCTCATTAAAATCAATGATTTCACAATTATCAAGTCTAATGATACAGGAAATTATAGCGACGACATTCCACAACGTATTTTTCGCCCCTTTTTAATATCTTCATTAAAATTATTTTATTTTATATTCGACGTAACTCGGTATCTACCATTCGTAGAAATACGTTCGTTGTTTAAATTAATTAACTAGAAAGAAATCTAAATCAGTTGGACATATAATCAGTGCAATTGTTCGCAAATAGCAAAATTGTTAAAAAGCCTTCCAAAAAATGGCATTCTGATCATCATGTTAAGCAATATATGACCTGTATATTTTAAAGATATCTTATTATTTTCTTTGTTATCTCAGCAACCTCATTTTTGTACTTGCTAAAGCTGTTTTTAACAGATAGTTATCAAGTTATCTAAGAGTTATCTAAGAGTTATTATTCAGTTCATCTCCGAACTTTGCTCGAGATCGTCATCAACAAGTCGTCTCCGAGCTCCGGCTCGAGACATCGTCGCAGAAGCAGTACCTTCGTTTTTACAGAGCTCTGATTACACCACCAGATCGTGTTGAAGCTACGGAGAAGGTTTAGATTGAAAACTCAGTATTTTAATTTTCACCTAAGAAGAACTCGTTTATCAATCTGCACGGTATTCCTTCAGCATATTCAGGGTACTATTTTATTGTTACACCCTGAAGGAGGATTTACTGTTTTATGAATTGGTAACATGGCGCCCAACGTGGGGCATTTTGTCTTTTGGATAAACCTGAAGATAATGTTGGCGGCAATTGGTAAAACATAACATAGTTGGAGCCTGTCAACAAATGCAAAATTTCAAAATTCACTGTTATGTTCCCTACAAACCAAAGTGGGCCGAAATCGCTTTATATCGATCGACATAAAAAAATACCAGAGCTTTTGCCGCGGCTTAGAATCATTTTAGTTTTTATGCATTTCAAATTCGTTATAGTTATAGCACATTTTAATTTTTTTAGATTTTTATCAAGTTCCCAATCTTTTATTGTAGTTTGTATCACTTTAATTTAGTATTTTCTAAGTATGTATATCAATTTTTCAATAAGACACCCGGTATATATTATTTTTAAAAAATGAAGTTTTCAAGTTTTTAATAAATTTTACATGATATAATTTCAAATATTTCAATCAATGTGTACTAGTTTGCTTATTTTTATTGAAAAAATTATCTGCTTTTTACTTCCAATATTTTTGCCAACAAACTTTTAAATTTCATTATAAACTCTTCGCATTTAACAGATAAAATAGGTTTGTTAAATTTGTAGCGCCAATCATTAAAAATATTTAATTAACTGACGAATAAATGTGCCAACAGCTTACATTCAATATTTACACACAAAAAAGTGTTTCGAAAACATAAAAATAATCCAATAAAATTTTATAAAAAAAACGTGCCGCGGTCTCGTGAAGTGGATGACGCGACGCTTTATGCATACATCAGACGCCGGCGTCGTCGGTAAGAATAGTGTCGTCTAGACGCGGTGCATCGACGAGTTCATTCAAGCGTCCGTACTGGCACTGTATCAAAACTGCGAGCGTCGGTCGGATCGTAATACAAAATACGATTTTTATCGAACAATTAAAAACATTTCGAGATAAAATTGTTCTTGATTTTCTACTCAATTGTTAAAACAAATAAAATTAAACGCAAATAAATCAAAAAGAAAAAATAAGATTCTATTTCTGTAATAAAAGAAACAAAACTATCTTTGAATATTTCCGTAAAGGAAGTAGAACATTATGGAAGCCATCTTCTTAGCCTCGTAGCATCACCGACGTGGATGAGTTCCTCAAAAACCGCACACACACTTCGCATCCACAAAGAGGAGGTGATTTTCTCACACGAGGTTATTGGCGCTGTAGCAGCTTGTGGCTAGGTCAAGTCTAAGGTCACGTCTTCGACGCGATTTACCGTCATTAGAGACTCCTGGGGCATCACCACAGTCGGCATTACCAGCGGTCAATCGATGGATAGTCGGATATGGATTCCCTCTCCCTAAAATACTAGGAAGATCGCGATAGTACGGGCGATTGCCGCTTAAAAATAATTCTTAATTCAAGAATAAAATTATTAATGAGAAAATTAATGTCATTATAGTAAAATCGTGAGGTGCTTTGTACCACATTTATACACCTCATGCTATTACCATAAGGCTAAGCTCAGACGGACCAAAGCGACGCGTCACGACAACGTCTAGCCTAAGGGTTGGGAGATGACAGGCCTAAGAAAAGCCATGGAGAACATGGCAAAGGGCCGACGCAGTGCTACAACTGCCAAGGCTTCCACCACGGACAGCCGACGTGTAACGTAAACACGAAATGCGTGAAGTGCGGAGGACCCCACCGATCCAACGACTGCTCACGACCGAAGACCAAGCCGGCCACCTGCGCAAACCGCCGCAAACACCCGGCAAACTACAAAGAATGCCCAAAAGCCCCAAACAACCAGAAAACAAGGACAACAGCAGTAAAGAAGACAGGAGTCAGCTACGCCCAAGCCGCAGCTAACAAGAAAACAACGACGACAACAACAAAACAACAGATCGCACTTTGTAGAGGCAGCGCAAACACACACAACGGAAGACCGCCGAAGAAAAAACCACCGAGGTTACACGGCCAAAGAGAAGACGGCTCGCCCCCAACTTCTAGCCCTTTTAGCTAGGGACGAGCTGTACGCCGAAACGCGAACTATGATGATGAGACCCATAGAATAATATGGGGGGAAGTGGTGGAAATCCTCCCCGGAGATGTACCTCGCTTAGAGAGGAACATCCTGAGTGGGACGGGCTCATCTAGGTTGTGTGTGTGCCTAAAGGTTGCGTTATAAATGGAACACCCTATATTTTACTACTATATTGTATTGTCATCGGTCCTTGACAAGTATACAAAGTTTGAATTAAATCTGTTTTTTTTTAAATTACGTCAAAATCGAGTGCAAAGTGGTTTGTAACAAGCATACATACATGCAGGTAAAGGTAATAAAAGTGTGTTAATAAATTAAAATGGTAAATAACGGTAATTATTATGAACAGAATATTGCTTTTAGAGGAAAATATTTTAGACTCTTAGTTCATTTAGATCTCAGTGAATGTTCACTGTTGAAACCAATATATTTCCATCTAGAGGATCGTGAGTAGTGGATAGTAAATCTTCGATCTATGAAGAAGATAACTTGGTAATCAAAACGCGCATAGGATAGTGTGAAGGGTTGTTGTAGTGAGTCAATTGTCTCTCAAATTAATTCAAATCTTTTATTTTACTTACTTTTACTGTTGTAGAGATTTAAGATTTAATGTTACATAAAAAAATATGCCTAGTCGACTCCTGTTTCGAAGGTAGTTCTGACTTGAAGGAATCAAATAAACATTGGACAATTGTCGGACAACATGAATGTTTGTTTATTGTCATTAAACACCCGTACTACAAAAAGCGATCATATCCGTTTATCAAAGCTCTTTGTGGCATCGATTCTATTATTTGTTATTACTATTATTAATATCGTTGAAATTGTCTTTTATTTCATTTTCCGATTCGAAATAAGTTTTCTAGCTACGATTATTACATAGAATTCGCCTCTATTGATGTCATTGACATTGAAATGAGATCGTTACGACGATGAAGGAAGCTATTATTTGAATCTGTTACTACTTTTTTTTTAATATATATTGCCTACTTTTATGATTGATAACCACCTCAAGCTAAAAGTTATAATGGTCAGTAGAAATCGATTAAAATTGTGTTAAAAGACGTATAGTGTGTATCTATTTACATGTTTTAGTATACGGTGTGCGAGAAAACTAAAGCCCCATTTTTATTTGTTGATATAGAAAAGGTTTCAGATTTGTGTGCACGATTTGCAGGATGCTATTGCTTGTATTGCTCTGCGAATTTATTCTACTCTTCCTATTACATCCGCAAGCTGTGAGCGAAGTTTTAGTAAAATAAAACTTATTTGGATGCATTATTTCCAGGAAGCCTATGCCCAAATGTCCATCAATCAGTGTTACATAAATAATGCTGGACTACCACACATCATTCTCTAGCTCCATACTCGTGAATACTGAATAACCTAGGCAAGTGTATAATGTTTAATGGGTATTTTGTTCCCATACTGCTAACCTTTCAATGCGAGTCGTCCAATACGAAGCCGGCTTAGAATAGATCACGCGTGGTAAAATGCGGTTTTTCATGGAACCGTCCAGATTTTCTGGATTTCTGGGAAGCAAATTTGTCCATAGTTTCAACAGAAACAATATTTTCAGAGAATTCGGATTCGATAAATCGAGGTTATGGGCAAAACTGTAAGCCATTGTTGTGTCATATTATTTCTCAAGTAATTTTTAATTTACTGAAGCTTCTTTCACCTGAAGGCTAAAAATATTCTTAATGTCAGAGCAAAATTTGAATAGTTATTTTCCAGCTCTATATCCAAAATATGAAAGACACTATTCCAACACTATTTCAGTCTTTTCAACTTTGTGATTTAGGTGGTTGTTTCAGAAAAATGATTCTGATATAAATTCCACAGCTCCTTGTCATTTCCATTGCATTCATAAATAATTGATGTAATAATAATAACAATTTTAAATGGTTCTTACCCTATCTCGGTTGTAGATTAAAAAATTAATCTTGAATGTAGATTAAGCGGATTTCTTACCTGCAACAAAAAATATAAAGTTATTATTTTTTCTAATGAATTATTGTAAATTTTCAAGTAATTAATATCGACAGATTCACGTTGGATTTCCGTCTGTACTGGCTATGCTATTTTTGTTGTATCATTCACAGTCGTTTCAATAAAAAGGGAAAACAAGCAAGAGTTGGGAAAGTAATTTTGGGAACATGTACACAATACTTTTTCTACAACCACTTTTTATAAAAATAAAATATACCAACAATATATTTTCTGAAAATAATTGTATCTTGTTTTTTTCCTTAAATTCATTCATTTATATTATTGCTTTCGATACTTTGCCTTTGAAATATCAGGTAATTGTCTGATGCAAAAGTCTGATTGAATTACTTTTTCCATTTTTCCCTACTCGTAGAAAAATTACGTTCCTAACACGGGAAGTGATTTTCATCTCGAACGCATGCGGAAAACTATCATTCTCAATAATAAGTACTGCGTATACTAATGTGACTTTATTGGACACCTTATTTTTTTATTGAAGGACAATGCTCTACTCTGCGAATGAAAATGTGTACAGACATATAATTGTTCACTGAATAGTGGTTGTAGAGAAAAATGTATTTCTAGTGCCTTAAGTCTGTTTAAACTACACACATTACTCTCAACGTAAAATAATATCCTATAATAATTCTAATTATAATATACTTATAACAATTTATTCATATTCTCGTATGTATGTTAAAGATAATTACAATACTCTTGCACGTATTTTTTTATCATTATAAATCTAGTTAAATATAATTATCTAAAATTGCATCACAATCGGTGGTCTGGTAGTCACTTTCTTTTTTTAATCGAAAATGGAATAAATATTTCACCAAATAGTACAGAACTCGAAATAATAAAAATATTTGAATTTAAAAAGAAATATTAACTACGAAATAATTCACAAGAAACATTGGTAACTTCTATCAAATAATCCAACATCCCAATGTTCGGTCAAGATCCAAGATATTGTGAGTGAACTTGTAGTATACTTTCATATAGGTTCTGATATTAAATATTTAATTTGTTTCAAGGAAGAATAAATGATATTCTTAAAATGGTAGCCTACAGTCACTGCCTTGAATTCCTTAGGGCCAACTGCATCGGTGCTACTTAAGTATTTAAGTAAGACTTAGGAAATATGTGTGACAGCACCGAGTCGTAAGTCATTTTTAACGTAAGTTGACGTGTAGGCTCTGCTTAAGTCCTACTTGTGTGAAAGTGAGGTTATGTCTTGGCACTTGGCAGACCAAATTATCAAAAAATAGAGAGGTTAGTTTATAATATCAAACAAAATGGAATTAATAATGGATATAGAGCTTTTTGATGACCTTTACGAAATAGAATTAATTGAATTTGGTGTTAGGTTAGGTTAGGTCCAGACAATATTTTTACAACAACCTATACGGAATTAGGGCCGCCTGTGGACATCCTGTCTTTAGTCGACTTAGCTAAATAAGACACGGTGCAGTTAAGTTTTACTTAATGAATAAAGTGTTACACTGTTCCGAGTCGCCAGTCTTCTAAGTTCTTCGCCGCATTCCCATACTAGCTTAGATGTCACCCTATAGCTCTGAAGTGCTTTAAGGGCGGCTTGATTGTCACTGTAGATCCTGATCTGCCTGTTGTTGTAGGCTCTCATATTATTAGCCCTTGCACATGCAAGTATTGCATAGACCTCTGCTTGAAATACAGAAGCGTATTTGCCAAGCGAGACGATCCCTTCATATTTGCCGGTCTTGCTGTGTAGGTTAGGTTAGGTTTATGGTGAGTGGGTCTCCACTGCGACTGGCAAGAGTCTATTGTTACTCAAGTCCCCACCTAAGTCCTAACAACTTTTTCACTTTTCCAAAAATTAAGAATGATCTGCATGGACAAAAAGTTTCAGTACCCATAAGATACATTGAACGACTTCAAACACTCTATTTTGAATAAGCAATCGAGTGAAATAGCTGCTTCCAGAATTTAAAAGACATCCCTCGTATATCGAGTTCGATTACAAACTACTAGGTATATTTTTCCGTTGTTGTACAATGAGACGTTATTAATAATAATTATTATTATTAACGAATATTTCAACACACCATACCAGTAGCAATTGTTACAATTCTTTTCTTCGCAATTACTTTAATCATTCTTTACATAACATTCATAATTGTTGTTTCAATCCTCGAACCGTATGGAGAACAAAGAAAAAATTTGGAGCAGTAATTCAATAACAATTTAATCAAAGACCATCAACCACCAGCTGGGCTATTAAATTGAACGCAAAATGACTTTAATTTATCATTTAATGCCAATATCGATTTGTTTCCTCATCGGGAGCCGTTGCGTAAAAATAGTAAAGAAAAATATTAATTTTACATTGTTGTTTGCTGTTGCTGCAATTGAGACATTGAATAATTAATTCGAATGATATCCTCAACTACTACAATAATCTGAAATGCTGGCATCACCATGTTTTTACATACAAAATATGTTGGTTTAACGTCTCAATCTTGAACCTTGTTACTCAACGCCTGGTTAGGTCAAGTAAGACATTCTTGCAACAAAATGAAATCATCTACATCCCATTTAGCTTGATACCTTAAAAGCTAGATGAACTGCATCAACATTTTTTGAGAGCAAGATGCTCAGCAGTTTGGAGCTTTCCAAGAGTTGTTGGACCATTTCTGTGCTTGAGTATTCCCAAGAAAGCGTTTAAAAATATATTAGGGTATCAACCATATGTTTTTATTACATTACATCGATATTCAGCAGTGAGTATTAACGTCTCCTATGTTAGGCTGTATAAGAGCATTGGTGTTTCCTGTAATGTATACTTGATACCTTAAGTAGTGGTGTATATTACTATACAAAATATGCAAAAAACCTGAATGTTGTAGAGGAAGCTACATTTTAAAAACTACCGGGTTTGGGCCTGGGTTTTCTTGTTTTTTTTTTTTAGTTTTCTATTTCTTATTTTCTGATATTTTTATACATAGTTACACTTTGATCAACAGGGTTTGTGCCTGGGTTTTCTTGTTTTTTTTTAGTTTTCTATTTCTTATTTTCTGACATTTACATATTTACTTCAATATTGTTATATACTAAATTTGGCAACGTTAGAATCGAGTGGGGAAAATAAGCTCTCGTGTAAATCTTAACAGTGAAATTTGACAGTTAATTAAAATAGCCAGTTTTGAAGTGTTGATTATTAAAAAAAAATTAATAAACGAATGTAATTGAAGACAATTTTCTCGCGATGTTTTAGAAGTAATCGTAATTGCAGGTGTAAATATTTACATTCTTAACGTCGTTCAGTACAAACGTTCTCACACATATACACGCTCACACCTCGAAGTAATTCGGTTTATTATTTTGTCTGGATATCGTTGTACTTGATCCAAATGATCCTTAAATACCGAATAGGTCGTTTATCTCGAAAATACCTAGTTTTTTCTCCTCCTACTATACCCTGTGTCCCATATTATTGGTGAATAGTCTTTTAATTAGACTTAATTTTTCGTATTTTGCACAAAGTCCAACATGTTTTCTCATATCTCTCAAGAATTCGTTGGACCAGATAAAATATAAAATCCATTTTCCAATAAAGTCACAGCAGTTACAATTTTAGGTACAAAATGAAAATAACTTCAAAAGGAGGTTTAGTAGGTAGGTACATATTAATAAATTTCAGATGAGTAAAGAAATAGAAATAAACAAATATTAAACAGAAATAGGCTTTTCATTCTCCATTGTTAGATTGTTTTTTTGGTACGATATAAATAATGTCTATCTTCTGTAAGTGTCCAATATCATCTGAAACAACGATTTATATTAATATGACCTATCCTGGTTTTAGGTTTGAGTGTTTGAGATAATTATTTTATATTTATTTTTGTTTATACCATCAAAACATCATCTAAATAACAACAAATTACAAAAGTTTAAGAGTAATTAAAAAAAGACTTTGCACCGTTTAGAATTTAAGCAAGACTTTCGTAAGTTCTGCTTAACTTTAAGAAACACTTAACAAAGTAATGCGTACACTGAGAAAATCTAGTAACTTTTTAGTGACTTTTCAGGTTTGGCTTAGTATTGAGTGACAGTCCGCGTCAAATGTGAACAGTTAACCTGAAAATACCAAGAGAAAAACAAACTTTAGAAATCCGGAATGTCCAGCGAAGGCTTAAACCCGAAATGGGCTAGCAACTGATTAATGGGAGACACGCTGTGGATTCTTTAATAATAAGTGAATTTTTGAGCTTGTAGGTCTCCTTATTAAGTAGTATTTTACTTAGAAATCAATTTCGAAATTTCAGTCACTCGAAATCTTTGATTATAATCAAATTCCATTATGTCGTGGAAATGATCAGAATGGAAAGTATCTCGGGATTTCGAAGTGACTATATAAAGAGATCGGACTCCATGTATTCCAATTTCTAAACATGGCAGAGGGCGCCAGTTTAAATCCAATACCAAAAGCATCTGACTGCAGAGCAATGCATTCAATTCATTTGACAGTATGTGATTCAAGAGGATTTAGGAAACAGAAATAAAAAAAAGTATAATCAAGAAATTTGTTTTTATCCTCGTCTTCAAAAATATAGACAAATGTGATCGTTTGGTGGCGGAATATGATAATGTCTTTCCAAAAACATTTCTCTTCCGCATGGCTGGGCTCGCACCGCCTGTAGTTTTATCCATTTTGATTGGGGGCCGCAGCTCTTCATTACTTCATTGTCATTCTCATTATTATCAGAATTAGTGTCACATCTGTCACATTTCAATTTTTACCCAAACCAAAGTCCCTGTCGCGCCTGTCCACATCTTGTCTTTAGTCGACTTGGCTAAGTAAGATGCAGTGAAGTTGAATTACAGTTAGGTTAGGTTAGTTTTACTTAAGGAATGAGGTTTCACTTACGAAAGTATTATAGTATGTACAAAAAGTACGAGGAGTAATAAACCCTAATTAAGTATGCAAAACCTTTACAGGGAGCACCATGAAATTTTTGATAAATCTCTTACTTTAAATTACATTTCTTCCGTAAATCTAAAAACCAGGTAGATCGACCCCGTATTTGTTTCAGTTGTAGCAAAGTTTAGGGTTTCTTCATTGTTAAAGGATTAGCAGATAAGCAATAACGCAATGCAGTGGTGTGTATTTTGGGAAAAAAATACGTTTTAAATTATAATATAATAAAAAATGAAAAGAAATAATTATTGAAATACATTTATTACTTACATTTTATTCTATATCCGACTCGGAAGAGGAAGAATCGTTGTTGACATTAATAATAATAGGGTCGATTAAATCATCACAAATATTGTCAATTTTCCACATATTTGCCTCTACTTTGATAACATGCTTGATACAGTTTGTCCAATTTTCCTTACTAACATGACTTACAGCACTCTCAAACAATTTCACAACATCGTTTATTTTAAAAGTAGTATTTTTTTTCCAACTTCTTGACTTTAATTAATTTTTTTTAAATATATTTCATTGTAATTTATTTGTGACAATATTCAAAGTTTGAATTAATCTTCTTACAAAAAGAACAAAAATATATAAAATAATTATTGTTACAGATTGGTTTGTTTTCTATTATGAATAAACTGTGTTGCCTTTCTTTATCAAAGTTACTAAAATGTATGTACCTCTATCACTTTTTTTTATTAAAATTAGTACATCCCGTTACCTCTGACCTAAATCGTATATTCTTTAGCATAGCTGCAACTCATTCGTTCAATACAAAATGTACCTTACGGTATACCCTCTTAAAATATATTTTGGTACGTCTATGAAATCTACTTAAATGAATGATTTATTACTCCTTGTCCTTTCTATATAGACTATACTTAGAAAAAGAAACGGTTGGCTCTATGCTCTTAACTAGTTTCAGTAATACTTAGAGAACTGTGCAGTGGAAAATAGTATTTTTAGGATTACTTCGTTTTAAGACTATCTTAAAGTAAACGGTGCAATCTAGAAATTTATCAAAACTGACTTGAATCAACAAAAATCTCAAATAATTCAAAATGAATAAAAAAATACATCTTATAAAACATTCACTGGTTTGATAATTTTAGGTTTATAAAAGTATAGATCTTTTTCATAAAAAAATGAATTCCACAACTGCTAGAATTTTTTTTTGCAATTCATTAAATTTTCCCAACACGCTGTATTACAAACTTGTAACATTATAAGAAATATCTAAACATCAGACAGTCTAATTGGACATCCTGTATATAATTAACGAAGGAATTCTCGACTGTTTAGTTTGGAGCTCATCAAGAAAATTATTTGAGACATCGCGAAATACCAATTAGGTCATTTATCCTGAAAATATTCACATTCATTATTTTCCAGTCGTTCCAATAAAACCGTCAACATGCTTCAAGTCTGCCACAACAAACAGCCACTTCTTGAAGAGTTAATATTAGTAGATATATAAGCAAACAATCTTCAAAGAATGTTGTCGATTCGAAAAGAGGGATATGTATCAACGAGTCGTCCGTTTGTAAGCCAAGAAATTCTTCAAGTTAAAATCGGGATGATATTTTGAAAAGGACGGCGCCTTCCTTCATATTAATCGATTTATTTCGAAGATCAAACGCTAAGGAATCCATTTAGATTCAGAATTCAGTTAGTGTACAAAAGGAAGATCCTCCTTCGCAAATTTTTGTTCATTGGAAATAAAGAAATCTCGGTTAAAACAAAAATAACTGCATATAGAACTATATTTCTCCCTATATTATCTTTTGGATCAGGATCTACAGTGACAGTCAAGCTGCCTTTAAAGCACTTCAGAGCTATAGGGTGACATCTCGGCCAGTATGGGAATGCGGCGAAGAACTTAGAAGACTGCCGACTCGGGACAGTGTAACACTGGAGTGGGTCCCAGGTCACAAAGGAATCGCAGGCAATGAAAAAGCTGACGAACTCGCAATAGTACGATCGTCAACTCTGATGAACGGACCCGAACCTGCTGTGGGCATCCCCAGATGCTTAACGAGCTTAAAAGGGTGGGTGAAAGAACAACACAATAAACACTGGAAGAATACGACCAGGCAAATACATGAAAAGAAATTCATAAAAGAGCCATCAAAAAAAGTAGCGAAAGAACTGCTCTCAATGAGCAGGAACAAACTAAGCACCATAACGGGGCTACTTACGGGACACTTTCCCACAAAGGAGCACCTAAACAAAATAGGCTGTATAACGGAGACCTTACATGCAGAAGATGCAAAAAGGATACCGAAACAGCTCTGCATATACGATGCAACTGTGAGTCGCTGGACCACAGAAGGCAGAAACTGTATGGCAGAACCCAAATGACTCCAGAAGACTTCAACAACCAACCAGCAAAGAACCTGTATGAGCTAATACAGGGAACGGATTGGCTGAATAGGTTGTAGTCAGAACACTAGGAGTATCCACAATAAGCCCAGGAGGCTGAGGTGGTGCCGGCGAAGGGACGGCTCCTTTTGAAAAAAACAACTTTTGGATGCGAAAGCTGGGTACTGACGAAGATGATGGAAAGCAAATTACAGAGTATGGATATGAAATACTTACGGAAGGTAGCAGGTATTACAAGGAGAGACAGAAAACGAAATTCAATTGTGAGAGACAACCTTAATGCTCTACCAATAATACATATGGTACAAGATCGACAATTAAATTGGTTTGGACAGTTGACTAGATTAAGCAACAGCATGCCAGTGAAACAGATATGGGAAGCAGAAAGACATGAAAGCAGAACCAGGGGACGAACAAGGAAAACATGAGACGATAACATAGAAAAAGTGTTGAATAGCAAAGGTATAACTTTAGCGGAAGCACGAACCAAAGCAAGAAACAAGAATACATGGAAAGCTCTTATATATAATGATTAAGCCAAATTTGATCAACCTACACCTTCGGGTAGTTAGATTTTTATTTTAACAGCACAATAGAAACATGTAAATTTAAAAATCTCAAAGTGCGCAAGTGCATGAAAGCCAAATTTTTATTGTCGTGAAACGTTTGTTCTCAAAGAAGATGAATTTATCGTTATTCTACCAGCAGATTAATTTCGTTTGTTCGATTTTTCAATGTTATTCCCTGTATATATTCTGATGAACTGAAAGCCGCTTCTTTCAGCTATCTGAGGTTTTAAAAAATTGTTGCAAAATTGATCTTTAAGCATATGAATGCAAAATCAATTCTTATAATTCAGAAAATTCTTATAAGATGTTGTGAATTTAGTGCTTATTTTGCAGATATTCTTTCATCACGAAATATACAGGGTATTACACTTGAAAAAGCGAACAAACAATAT
The DNA here is from genome assembly GCA_910591675.1 of Galerucella calmariensis. Taxonomy (NCBI): domain Eukaryota; kingdom Metazoa; phylum Arthropoda; class Insecta; order Coleoptera; family Chrysomelidae; genus Galerucella; species Galerucella calmariensis. The sequence continues at coordinate 91,952 of CAJUYG010001049.1, forward strand.
TCTTTCAATATTTATTCTGTTTTTATTTGCAAGTAAGAAAAAACTTGGATTCATTCAAACAAAGCTTGTATCATCGTGAAGTGTTTCAATAAAAAACTTGTGTTAACGACGAAGGAAAGATGTTTAGAAGGGAAGCCTATGCGTTTAAAAAAAATACATCGATCTTTTAAAAGCTTAAATAAGCCAAAAACTGCATGGAGAACAATAGTCATTTTTGTATCTAGTGCGCGAAATGCTACTTTGGTGATCGAGAATTGAAACGAGGCAAAGCAGAATTAAACGGACGAGACGAGCACGGACGAGATACAAGCCATATTTTTCTACAAACGTCAAAATATATCTTTTAAAAATATTACAAATAAATAAAATCCCCAATTTATTATAGAAAATAGTGTTCAGCTGACTTAAAATGTCTTTCCCAATAAAATTTTCACTGTTAATATGGAAACAAAGTGGTTGTTGATGACAAAAATAATAATTATTTTGAAGTGACATTTGTGCTCGCGTCTTCAATTTTCAACTGCCAGATATTATTTAAAATAATGGAAATTGCTAGTGACGATGAACTAACTTCAAATCTTTCACCGGAAAAATCGAAGCGCCAATATGAAAATGAATATCGGCAAAAAAGAAAGTTATTAAAATTAAAAACTAGATAGAAGATAATCTTATTTGGACTGTTATGCTAGTACAGGAACATTGCAATAAACTTATTTTGAAAAACTGGGACATCGACCCATTTATAATACCCGACGTTGGCAGTTCACCAGAAGAAGATTTTTAGATACTTAATGAAGAATGAAAAAAAATTTTCGTGTACTAAACAATTCATATATAATACTGTGTTCTACTTTTGTGACGAAATTTAATCATGATTCATCCTTGGGTCTCTGAAATATTTTCAACTAAAAATTACAATTTTCTATGTTTTGTATGTACTACTTAGCAGATAGGAGATTATTTTTGTCTAGGCTAAGGATTAGCGAACCATCACTTTCGCACACATCCAGCCTATAAAGAGAAGACTACGAGTTTTTGATCCTTCAAAGCTATAAATTTGTCAACCGCTGACAAATTGAAGCTAAAATAGCAAAACACGTTTTGTAACATAGCGCGGCTAAATAATGGAACAAATTCATTATTTTCCAAACAATTTATCCTTTTTATAAAAATCCTGAAATAGGTCAGTTTTTAAACTTAAATGCCGAATTTTTAAATAATATGCGAATATTTGAAAGGTCTTTTAATACCATATTCAGTAATGGCATAGTTTATTTTATTTTTCAGTTTGAGAATTTGTTACTACTTTTGTAGTTGAATATTTTAGGTGACACACCCGGTATAAAATTTATCTTTCAGTAAAAACAAAGATAAATCTGAAAAAATGCACAAAAACACAGCCAGTAATCGTCAAAAATCAACTTGCTAAAGTTCATTTTCTACGTTGCGTCAAATCGCAGCGACTTGTTGCTGGGACAAATCACTGCGAGAAAAAGTACAAACAGCATATCACTGTCACTGTCAATCAAGTTGGCAACACGTTACGTTTCCCCTATGCCTGGATGAGTCGCGCCAACAAACTATCGATATGCTGATTGTACTTTTTCTCGCAGCGATTTGCCCCAGTAACAAGTCGCTGCGATTTGATGCAACGTGGAAAATGAACTTAATTCATGCGACCGACGCGCCCAACGAAAAAAAAGCCATTTTGCATGCAACTTTTTCGAGTTGCAGCGTCAACTCGCACCGTGGAAAATGGATGTAAATTAAAATATCAGTTGACGTTTTGTCGGCGATTACAAGTATTTTCAAGTAAAAGGGTTTTAGAAAAAATTATGGCAACTTTAAGTGAAACCCAACGCACAACAATTTAATTTTTATAGGATGTGGAGATAAAAAGAAAACTATTTAATATCTGCTTAGAGAATTGTTCCTTATAATTAAATATAAAAAATTGGCAGGATTTTCAGTCATTAAAGATGGGTTAATTATTTATTGGTTCATTAGACTTACATAACCCTGAAACGTTATTTTAAATGTGTTTGTAAAAAACATCTAAGTTGATTTATTGGAACTTTAGTTCTTTACGTCAGGTTATGTTTGAGCGACCAGGGGTCGTGACGCAAAAGATCTGACCGTTACATTATGTTACGTTGCTTCGTTATGTGCCTTGCTTGCGTGCGTGTGCTCTCTCCTGAGTCTCTCTCTCGTTTACGAAGCAGCGATTCATAAAAAAAAACTTTTTCACGAGGAATTGAACCCGGGTCTACCGCGTGAGAGTCTGGTTTGCTTACCACTCGACCACCAAGGAATATGCAAATTGTTCATCTATAACGTCAGATGTAATTTTTGCTTAAAAGGAACTAAAGTTCCTACCGTGTGTCCCGCGACACGATCTACCTTTTTATTAAAATTAATTTAAACTTGAGGTACACTCCCGGTATAAACGGAAGTGTTAAAATACACCAATACATGCAATTTCAACCTACACACAATTATTCTTGAATAGTTTTTGATAAGTAGATAATTCTAATATTATTCCTAACGTAGAAATATACTGAAATAACCATAATCCTACCAAGCAACTTACACGATCAAAGTAGGTATTTTTTATCAGTTTGTAAAATTTCTTGTTAAAAAATTCCATACCCTTCCATTTTAATACCATCACGAACACAAACATTGCCTAATCATCAACATAAACAATCCCAACGGCGAAAGTTTCACGTCCAGATATTTGCGTAAAGTGAAAGCTCATTACGACTACAGGTATATATCTAATACCGATTTTGACCTATGAACTTCTTTCCTAATATTACCGCCGTCGTTTTTCCATTTACATATGAAAGTTTTATGTTGAACGGTTTTCGTGAACTGGAAAATAAAGTAACAAGTTTGGGAAATATGGATAAAAATAAATGATAATGTTTGAAGTGTTTACATAACACCTGTTAATAAAACTGTTACAAACAAATCTGGGTCGGAATCGCAGAGTTGTTGTACAGGGTGTTTTCAAATGACACATACAGATACCTCTCGTAAAATTGGACAAATTCCACACATGTGTGGAACACATAGAAAACAAAATAATATGAAACAAACTTCATGGTGGACAATAGAAATAAAAAATCAAGTGAAACAAAATAAAATGGCATGGAAAAACTACTTATCGAATAGAACACAAGAGAAATATAATAAATATAAGGATGAAAGGAAGAAAACAAAAGAACTAATTAAAACATCGAAGAGCGAATAATGGAGAAAGTTTGGAGGGAAAATAGAAGAAGACTGCAAAGCAAATCAGAAACTCTTTTATAAAGCATTAAAGAATATGAAAACAGAACAAAAGCGAGATACATACTTTATAAAAAATAAGAACGGAGAAATACTAACAGAAGACGGAGAAATTATGCAAAGATGGAAATAATATTATCAGGAACTACTTAATGAAACAAAAGATAAAGAGAAACACGTACAAATTGGTATGCAAGAAGATGCAGAAATGAAAATAAGTGAAGAGGAAATAGAACAGGTTATAACAGAACTTAAAAACGGAAAAGCCCCTGGATATGACAAAATCACATCAGAAATGATTAAAAACGTTGGACAAAAAGGGAAAGATATGATGTTACAAATTTTTAATCAAATAATAGAAGAAGAAACGCTACCAAGAGACTGGCAAAAAGCACTAATTGTACCAATTTTCAAGAGTGGTGATGTGAAAGACTGCAATAACTATCGTGGAATAACATTAGTTAGCATCGCGATGAATATGTTGGAGAAGATACTGGAGAAAATAATCAGATCGACAATAGAAAATACACTAGAGGAGTCACAGAGTGGATTTAGAAGTGGTAGAAGAACCCAAGACCACATATTTACTATCAAACAGTTGACAGAAAAAGCGGTACAGGAAAAAAAGAAATTATTCGTGGCTTTCCTGGATCTAGAAAAAGCATTTGATAGAGTACCTATAGAAAAAATGTGGAAAATATTAGCAGAAAGGGGATTGAATACAAAAATAATAAGAATAATACAGAACATCTGAGAAAAATGAGAACGCAGTCATAAGAAATAACAATATGTCAGAAAATTTCACTACAAATATGGGACTAAGACAGGGAGGGAGCCTAAGCCCTTTGTTATTTATTATTTACATGAATGAGATCATAAAGAAATGCATAAAACTAAGTAAAAAAGTATGTGTGGGACATTTACAATTGTGTAGGGTATACATCAGTGAAGGCGCATTTGCAGACGATGTCATATTAATAGCAAAAAATGAAAGAGAGCTACAAAAAAACATAAATGTGTGGAATGCAGCAATGATTGACATGGGAATGAAAATAAACGAAAACAAGACAAAAGTTATGGTCATTGGAGACGACAAAGAGGAAATAAATGTAAGAATAGATATAGACAAAATAGAGCAAGTTGAACATTTTCAGTACCTTGGAACAATAGTAGACGAAAACGGAACACAGGAAGCAGATATTAATAATAAAATAGTTAAAACTAACAAAAACTATACTATGCCATAAATACAAAATTTATCAACAAAAAAGAAATATCTAAAAAAACGAAATTAAAAGTATTCCAAACAATATATCGACCAATACTTACATATGGATGTGAAACATGGGTGTTAACAGGACAACAAAAAAGTAAAATACAGGCGACAAAGATGAAATATTTGAGAAGAGTAAGAGGTGTAACAAAAGAGGATAGAATGAAAAACATAGATATCGAAATAGACCTGGGTATACAATCAACCTTAGAACTTTTAGAAGAAAGACAACGACAATGACGCTCGTTGGCTTAACATTGATAACCATTTTGAATAAGAATAAATCCTTTTAATATACATGTGTGATCAGAAAAATGTTCTTCGGTAACAAGAGGCATACACTGTGGACGGAATTTAGTTGGAACACAATTTGAGCCCTAATATAATTTTTGTTTGTTAATGGATTTCTTTGGAATAATGGTATTGGCCAAAATCATATCTAAAAGAAATAGCATTCACAAACAAAAATGACATTAGGGTTCAAATTATATTACAGCTTAATTTGCAAAAGACAATTAAGTTGGCAGTGAATCTGTGAATGCACTGTAAATTTTATGTGTCAAATTTCAAGCTGTTGTTTTTAGAACAATAACATGTGTCAAAATTTACAAAAATAGGATGTAATATCAGACACGCCAGCCCCCTTTGAATACAGTTGGATGAATTCAACTCAAAATAGAGTTATATATCCTAGAAGAGACAGTTACTTTGACAGTGAATCTGTAGATGCATTGTCACATTTCAGAGCTTTTATTGTTTGAACATCAACAATTGTCATCAAAATAAAGGAATAAAACATAATATCCGAAAGGACAGCCCCCTCGCAATACATTTGTATAATCATACACATATTACGTCTCATGAATATCTTCGACAAGTATTTATGTCCGCTTAGAAGAGAAACGACATAAATTTCAAAACTAAATGTATATATATATTGTGTACAGTACACATTAATTTCTTGTAAACGTTATAAATGTAATACATATATGAATAATGAATGACGATCATATATAAAAATAATGTCAAAAAAAATTTATGTCATTACAACGGCAGTAGGTTGACGATTAAGATCTGTTGAGATATTATTATCCTTTTAATTATTCAATTCGATAGAATAAAAAAAACTTTCAGCCGTTGTTAGACAAACCTGTTTTTAACAGTACAAAAAATTAACATAGATTTATAGAAGTGGAATGTGATACTTAGAATTGTTTTAGAACAGATATTTGTTGCTGGGTGCCAAATCTGGTGAATAGAGTGGATGCTCAAGCAATTCACACTTTGATTTTCTTATTGGGTGAAAACATTTTGAATTTGTCTTTGTGCTGGAAGTAGGATTTACTTTAGGCAATGAGGTTTTTGTTAAGTTAATATTTATTATATTGAATATTGTATTAGCAGTATCGAATACATAAAAAAGTACCTAAGAGACCCTACAGTAGTAGTACATAGTAGACCAAAGGTACTTTGTGATCAAGTAAATAATAAAATGATTCCATTTTGATTCAAAAACGACCCATGGTAGTGCAATGTGCTTAAAAAAAATTTTTGGAACGTTTTTTAAATGAATGAAAAGGATTTTCAAATTTATGTGATATAAAAAATATTAATACATAATAATAATCGCCTATCTGAATTAGGTACCCATGTAATCTTAACGTTACTAGTTATTTACGTAACTAGTTATGAAAAGAGCGATATTGTTCAACAAGTTGAACAATGTCGCTCTCTTCATAACGTATTTACGTACAACGTTTTATCTAATTCCGCGCTTTTATAATATTTAATAAAATCTTCAATTACAATGGTAAAATTAAAGTGGATTCAATTGTTGTTAGAAGTATTGTTACTATGAAGTATTCACCCAGAAAATTGACTTACTTTAAATAACTGTGTCCTTAATAATGTTGTTTATAAATGTTAAAATACTATTGAATTAAAATAATGGGGTAATTGTCAGCTTAAATAATGAAATAATTGTCAGTTTTGACAGTACCTAGTTAATAAATTATGCTTCGAAACCCAAACAGTTACGTAAGTAGTTACATAAGTTTTTACTTAACTACTTTTCATAACTGATATTTGAAGGTTATGAAAAATGTGACGTTACTTAACGTCAGGGAGTGACTTAAAGTGTCACATTTGATAGCGGAATTAGATAAAATATTTTATGTTTTCTTTTTACTGTTTTTAAATCACTTTATCCATAAAATTATAACAATTTTTCTTGGCAATAAAGTATAATGATCTTTCTATCTTATTTAAATACAAAAGGATGAATTAATACTTAATCAAAAGTTAGTCCAAAATCCACTAAAGTTTTATGAAACTGAACTTAACATGACAATCTTTAAAACGGAATAAAATACTGAAAATGTAACAATTATGTATGTATGTATGTATAAAATGTAACAATTGGGTCTCTTGTTCATTTAGTTTGAGGTATTAAAATTACAGCAGTCCAGCCCAACTACAAAATGGATAAGCAACCCAATCCATGGACACGCTTTATTGTACGTTCGGGTTCGTGTTGTCTCCCAAACCGGACGTTATTAACTGTTTTCGAAAAGGGTCATGTCCAATTCAAGTATACTTTCTTCAATTTCCAAATTTTGTAAAATCCAAAAATTAATGAGAAATATTTTTCATTTCAACAAGATAAAAAAGTAAAAAACAAGAACAAGTTAATAAGTATTCGTGGGGGAACGATAACAAATCAATATTTTGGGCCAAGTGAAAATTCCTGCAAATGATCTTCCTCAAATCAAGTGTCAATAGCGGGAGACAACTCGACTCTAATAAAAATCTTCCTGCCAACAACCAGACCCACCCAGTTGTACACCCGGTACACACCATGGGTGTGTTAAAACAAGCCATGGACGATATAGAAGTGACATTTTAAGTACATTAGCACCAATTGCTGTAAAAAACAAAAATTATTGTAAACGAAAATTCATTTCGCGTCGTGTTCGATAAAATTTCGTGACTAATAAATAATATAACACATTTTCTAACCGTCAAATGGAACATTGTTCTCTTTGTTGAAATAATTATATTCCGAGTTTATTTATTAGAAACAATATACATAAAGAATGATTGCGTATTGTATTTATTTATAAAGCCGACCCAAGTATAGAATATCGTAGCCAGTTTGAAAAACTTCTACCAATTAGTGCATGATATATATCTACAAGTGCGCTTTTCCCCGTAGCCTAATACGGCCGCTTCTACCAATTTAGAT